>NQII01005492.1:0-30050 GCA_002778355.1 Clitarchus hookeri
GTGTCGTGTAAGCGCAAGCGGCAGAGTATCCGGCTAGTACGCAGACGAGTCGGGTCTAAATCCCAATAAGTACAATTTTTTTTATGTTTTAAGATTAACTAAAATTTTATATTTTCACACTTTTACGTCTAATAAAGTCTATATATTTTGATAACTGCACTAAGTATTACAATACTTAACGATTGATTGTCAACAGTACGATATAGTGGAGATTATTTGAAATTAGGGTTTTTTTTATTGGTAATAATTACATCTCTCAGAATTTATTCTACAAAACTCACTAGTCAAGTTCGAAAGGCATTTTACGTCTCTCTCTCTCTCTCTTTTTTTGAAGACCTTACACTGCAAAATAAAATTGTATAACTTGTGTGCAAAAATAATAATTTTATTTGAGAGCCCGCCTGCTACATCCTGAGTGGCGGGACAAGTTAAGACTCAGACGTTATGTTGGCACGGCTCACGACACTGCTTGCTTGTCGACGCTGGCTGTTAGTTACCGCGTGTGAAACTCGAAATTACGTTACAAATATAGTACATGTTGTGTTCTAAACAATTTGCATGAGTGACAAAGCTGTGTGTCTAATGTTTCGACGTCTCAGTGGAGGCTTTTCAGCGAATGTCGTGTCGATTGCAAAAATGATGTGCGTGAGTACGAAATGGCGTTGACCCATGGAGTAGCCTTTTGTTTCAAATGTGACAGACAGCGAAAACTGCAGAAACAACGTTTACATCTTTTAACCGCGAACGGCTTTCGACCGTAGTAATGTTTGAAAAGTCACGTATGTATGTGTATACCAGAACCATGTAACGTTTCCTTGCCGGTTCGCCTTGGCGTAGTTGTGATTTAAACATTTTCCNGTATGTGTATACCAGAACCATGTAACGTTTCCTTGCCGGTTTCAAACACAATGAATTCGCCTTGGCGTAGTTGTGAATTAAACAAAATAATCACGGCTTAACAATTTACAAAAAAAAACCTAAATTCCAGCCAGCAAAACTTATAAAATAATACTACAATTAAACTGACATATGCAGTACAAATTGGTTGAAATGTGTATTTCTGGGAACATTTAATACTGCATCACATACAGTACGTCAGTACAGAAATTTCTTTAAAGCACAGGGGCAGGTAACAAATTGTTATTACCAAGGCCTAAAATAAGGTCATGTTTTCAGTTCCAATGCTACACACAGCACAAATTGAAGACTCCATTCTTGTTCAGTGTTTTCGCATTGGGGTTATGAACTTGATCGACGTGCCATTTCATCCCTTTTAGCTGTCTGACTTCTGCATTAACAATACAATACACCTGATATTTGCAGGACCGTTAAATATCGTACATTTATTTATCAGTATGAACATATAAATAGAAAGTTGCAATTCTGCTGTTAAAATGCACTTGCACCATTAAATATTTTCGTCTATAATGTCCACATTACAAACACGAAACATACCACAATATGTCCCATAAGTTGTCACGCAATAAAGAACAAAATAAATATATAAAGTCAGACAATAAAAATAATTATTGTTTTTATTGTTCCATGCACAGTTATTTCTCGTCTGTTAACTGCCAGCGCTACAGATAAGTAATAAATAAACCGTGCAGGTAGGTATTTATTTTTGCAAAAACTATTGTAAATAAACACTTCAGTGTCGCTTTAATTTGTTTGTAGCCTCGCACGAGGCGGCGAATAACAAACCACGACACATACTCGTACAATACCATCTCAGGACATAGAGAAAACACGTTCAGAAATACGTTCCGCGAGTTAAGGATTAGTCATGGCTTTTCTATCGCCCGAGATGGTAGCATATATGTAATGATAAACTGAACGTTCTAGAATACCGGCCTTAGTCTACTAGCATCTAATTTTTTCTGTTATGCCTTAACATAGAATTTCATTTGGAACTTCTAGTTAAGTACTTTTGAGATTTTACGTCTACTGCCTGATACCCTTCAGAAGGCAGAAGACCTAAAATCGGTTTTCCTAACTGTCGGCAAAATTACTTTAGTGACAGTAGGTAAAACGCCGTTTAGGTGTAGTGACTGTAGGCTAGACGAATTTAGGTCTACTTACTGTAGGTCTAGGGCCCGTTGAATGGTGTTAAGACATTTCCTGTATTTACCTGTGTTTTAGGACAAACGCGATAGGTCAAACGACTGTAGGAGAAACGCATTTTTCTGAAGTTAACTTCAGGGGAAACGATTTTAAGTCTAGTGCCTGTAGATTAAACGATTTTAGGTCTAGGCCTGTAGGTGAAATGACTTTTAGGCAAACTGGCAGCTCAAGAAACTCTGTAGGAGAAACCAGTTTAGGTCTACTACCGCACTCCCCTTCTGAATGGGAAGTAAAAATCAAAAAATGCAAGTTTCAACACCTCTGTGTTTAACGAAGGTAAACCAAATAAGGACTAACAGCAGAAATTTTGCACTCGAGGGAATAATTATATAAGTTGTTCATCAAGATACGCATCGAAAAGTACTTACTGGCTTAGATAAAAATATAAAGCACCTGCCACTTTTGCTGTAGGCTAGATTTTGATAAGGGAACGATACAGTGCAGTTAATATTTCAAGTCCCTGTCACACTGTCAAATTTTTGCCTTCAAATATAATTGACAATAAAATTTAAGAAGAAATACGGCCGTAAAATTTTTCCTTTCAACGAATTTTATCAAATAATCTTGAACGTGTTTGAAAATGTGTCAGCTATTAAAATTTGTCTACTGGGTGGATATAACATAAATTTTTATTGAAACATTATTTTCAAAGTGATGTACTGTTGTGTTTCCGTGCAGTCCATTACAGGAAGAAATGTAACGAAAGTTGTGATTTATTTTCACTTCTTTACTATCTTCAAATTTTATTTATGACGGATATTTCCTGCACATTGCAATTTCATGTCTCAGAGTTCTTAATACTACTTTGAAATAATAACTTAAAATAGCAATCATGCCCAGACAGCTTCTACATGAATTATTAAATTATCATCATAACCTATTCCGTTTCCGGCAATTTTTCGTTATTCTAAGGTGTCATTACGTCCATTTTTTTCGTACAGGATTCTGATTGGCTGAGCCCGTCAAACATCAAAATATTTTTAGAAGCGGTCCAATCTTCAAATATATGAAGGAAATACAAGCCATCAAACTTTTCAGACAAATATGGCGGCGTTTATGACATTTCGATGACGTCACAACTGCCCAATTTTATTTGACTAAACTTATTGGAAGCAGTTTGACGGAAATATTTGACAGTGTGACATGGGCTTAAGAAGGACATACAAAATACAAAGATGTTTGAGAAAACGAGGAGTTCCCAGTCTTCAATGGCTAATTGTAGAAAGTATTAAAGTCAATCTACAAAATAATGTAGACAGGTTTCCAAATAGATGAACAGTAGAACAAATTAAAACATGTCAGTTAGACAACGTATATCTTGACCAAAATAGGTTCCCTATATTGTCTTGGTGTAGTCAGTATCTGAATTCATAGATTTNTGCCCAATTTTATTTGACTAAACTTATTGGAAGCAGTTTGACGGAAATATTTGACAGTGTGACATGGGCTTAAGAGGGACATACAAAATACAAAGATGTTTGAGGAAACGAGGAGTTGCCAGTCTTCAATGGCTAATTGTAGAAAGTATTAAAGTCAATCTACAAAATAATGTAGACAGGTTTCCAAATAGATGAACAGTAGAACAAATTAAAACATGTCACTTAGACAACGTATATCTTGACCAAAATAGGTTCCCTATATTGTCTTGGTGTAGTCAGTATCTGAATTCATAGATTTNTTAGACAACGTATATCTTGACCAAAATAGGTTCCCTATATTGTCTTGGTGTAGTCAGTATCTGAATTCATAGATTTCCATCGTACCGATGTGTTTTGACAAGCGTTGTTACGTTGGCAATATAACTGCTACCTTATTTACATTTTGTAGTTCAAAATAGGAGCTCGATACAATTAAGGTTACTTCTACTACGAGTTGGGAACATCAATGTCAAATGTTTGGCAAAGGAAAAACTCTCGTCACTTCTCTTTTATTATTCAAGTAACTTAAAATCTTAATTAATAGTAAATATAAGTTACTTTTTTGGAGACTGCGCATCTAGCGGCGGAAATGTTCCCTATGCCAAACTCTGCCATAGTAAATCTGGTGTTGTTCCTAACCTGAGTGGAAGAAACCTTAACGCAACGCAGCACATGTGGCTTGGCTTCCTTTGAGGTATACGTATAGTAAGTGAGATGGCGCTGACCTGGAGAACTCGCGCTGCAGGGCCGCCAACCTCGCTCGACAGCGCTCCGCCTCGCTGCTAGAGTCGCGCAGGCGCACCTCAGTGTCGAGGCGGAGACGTCTCTCCCGGTCCACATCTCGCTGCAGCACCTCCCGCTGACAACACACAACAACAGTCTATCCTCAGCATCTCTCTCTCCCTTGCTGCTGATCATTACAACTATTATACCCAGTGTAGTCGTTATACTACTCGTCTCTCGCCTAGACGAACCGGGCTCCATTCCCGGCAGAGTCGCACCGGATTTTCGTATGCACGAATCGTACCGAACGATGTCTCTAGTCAGCGGGTTTCCTCGGGGATCTCCCGTTTCCCCCGCCCTTGCATTCTGGGGCTGCTCCATACTCTACTCGCTTCACCTACATCGGCTCCTCAGGCCTCGATGTTAAGAGCCGNCCTTGCATTCTGGGGCTGCTCCATACTCTACTCGCTTCACCTACATCGGCTCCTCAGGCCTCGATGTTAAGAGCCGCCCAAACTACTCAAACCTATTTAACTCTGGTGGTTCTGCTTCAGTTTAGATAACACTTAGCACTACCCTGGGGTGTCTGCCATCACCACTACTAAAAGCATTATACTATAACGTGTTCTAAACTTCTGCTATAGTAATCAGTAAAGACAAACAAGAAGCGCACTGGAATAATAACTTCAAGACATGTATATTCCTTTATTTTAAAATGATTCGTTCTATAAAACGCATTGGTGTGTAAAATGAAATTTAATGGTGGTGTATATAATTGTAAACAAACAAGGTAACTCTTAATGAAGTATTATTACTATTTATAACACATGCATTTGTTAAAAATTCTTATTTCTAGGGTGTTTGTGTAAGTGGATTAGTGGCGCAAAAATAGTACAATTCAATTAACTGGTTCTAGTTGTTTGTTAACAAAATTAAAGTTACACTTATTCCCTTTAAATGGTTGCTATTAAATAATATTAACAAGCATAGCTTTATTTCCAGTGCTACGGGATTTTTGACTTCCGCCAGTCGTTTTCTGACTGTAAAAGTATGGACACAAGAGCACGAGCTTAATTATAGTAGTTTTATTTGAATAGTTCGCTCAACGTGTTTTAATAATAAGCATAAACGACCATCCAACATGTAGGCCTACGTGTTCATTTTGCGTAATAAACTGAATTTTATGGATTCGTCAAAATGGCTAAGATTTACTTCGTCAAGGAAGACCATTAGAATAATTACTCATATTGTATGTAATTAAAAAAATGTATTACGTGTACAGATATTTTTAATAATTTTTTTTGTACACATATGTTTCAGTTACAAAAATTATAATTTTCGTGGATGAAATTGATTAATTATTAGAAATATGTGTAAGCAATAATAATAAGTTTTACAACATACAACCAGAGTAGTTATTATGTTGGTCTTGCTTGATGTTTTACTTTTATGCGCTACGTGCTTTTAAATAANATGTTGGTCTTGCTTGATGTTTTACTTTTATGCGCTACGTGCTTTTAAATAATCCACAATAGAAACACGCTTAAATTTTGCTCAAAAATAAACCCTTACCCATTGGTATTTTAAAAAGTAGAATTATACGTCACAATATTATAATGTTACAAATTATATACAATTTTATTTCATATTTAAAACAAACCTTACTTTTCTGATAATTGTGTAGTGTGTACTACTACTTTGTATAAGCCGTTCACGGTAAAGTGAGCACTTTTGAGGTCACAGTTACTTTTTATTTTCAGTAATTTTNCCTTGCATTCTGGGGCTGCTCCATACTCTACTCGCTTCACCTACATCGGCTCCTCAGGCCTCGATGTTAAGAGCCACCCAAACTACTCAAACCTATTTAACTCTGGTGGTTCTGCTTCCGTTTAGATAACACTTAGCACTACCCTGGGGTGTTTGCCATCACCACTACTAAAAGCATTATACTATAACGTGTTCTAAACTTCTGCTATAGTAATCAGTAAAGACAAACANTGCCATCACCACTACTAAAAGCATTATACTATAACGTGTTCTAAACTTCTGCTATAGTAATCAGTAAAGACAAACAAGAAGCGCACTGGAATAATAACTTCAAGACATGTATATTCCTTTATTTTAAAATGATTCGTTCTATAAAACGCATTGGTGTGTAAAATGAAATTTAATGGTGGTGTATATAATTGTAAACAAACAAGGTAACTCTTAATGAAGTATTATTACTATTTATAACACATGCATTTGTTAAAAATTCTTATTTCTAGGGTGTTTGTGTAAGTGGATTAGTGGCGCAAAAATAGTACAATTCAATTAACTGGTTCTAGTTGTTTGTTAACAAAATTAAAGTTACACTTATTCCCTTTAAATGGTTGCTATTAAATAATATTAACAAGCATAGCTTTATTTCCAGTGCTACGGGATTTTTGACTTCCGCCAGTCGTTTTCTGACTGTAAAAGTATGGACACAAGAGCACGAGCTTAATTATAGTAGTTTTATTTGAATAGTTCGCTCAACGTGTTTTAATAATAAGCATAAACGACCATCCAACATGTAGGCCTACGTGTTCATTTTGCGTAATAAACTGAATTTTATGGNTTTAATAATAAGCATAAACGACCATCCAACATGTAGGCCTACGTGTTCATTTTGCGTAATAAACTGAATTTTATGGATTCGTCAAAATGGCTAAGATTTACTTCGTAAAGCAAGACCATTAGAATAATTACTCATATTGTATGTAATAAAAAAAAATTATTACGTGTACAGATATTTTTAATAATTTTTTTTGTACACATATGTTTCAGTTACAAAAATTATAATTTTCGTGGATGAAATTGATTAATTATTAGAAATATGTGTAAGCAATAATAATAAGTTTTACAACATACAACCAGAGTAGTTATTGTGTTGGTCTTGCTTGATGTTTTACTTTTATGCGCTACGTGCTTTTAAATAATCCACAATAGAAACACGCTTAAATTTTGCTTAAAAATAAACCCTTACCCATTGGTATTTTAAAAAGTAAAATTATACGTCACAGTATTATAATGTTACAAATTATATACAATTTTATTTCATATATAAAATAAACCTTACTTTTCTGATAATTGTGTAGTGTGTACTACTTTGTATAAGCCGTTCACGGTAAAGTGAGCACTTTTGAGGTCACAGTTACTTTTTATTTTCAGTAATTTTNTACTACTTTGTATAAGCCGTTCACGGTAAAGTGAGCACTTTTGAGGTCACAGTTACTTTTTATTTTCAGTAATTTTTTAGCCTCTAAAGACCTTTTTTAAATAAATATTGTCAAGTAATAAACACAACGTGTACATTTCACCGCACTCGGAGGTTGACGTCTAAAACTATAATAATCTATACTTATTGAATCATAATCCAAATGAGAGGGCTTTCAAAGTACTCACTTTACCGTGGATAGCCTATAGTGAGTTGTGCATACAGTGATCTACTGGAAGCCGCCATCTTCCTACCTTCAGGGACGCTTCCTCACAAAGGAAGCCGAAGGACCTCACACTACAGCTACCCTACACGTCCGCATCCGCAATTAAATTACACTTGCAACGGGACACGCCCAGATTCTTTAATGTACAACAGCACGTAGCCGTGACGTCGACCAGCTTGGCCANTTACACTTGCAACGGGACACGCCCAGATTCTTTAATGTACAACAGCACGTAGCCGTGACGTCGACCAGCTTGGCCGCCCTCCACACGCGAACACGTCCTGCCAGCTATACATCGTTCGCTCTACGTAGCGGCATTCTCCGCGCAAACATCCCATGACTTGTACTCCCCAACACTTTGGTCCAGATCCACTTCCGTCATTGGATGACTTTAATCATCAGGCATCTCAGCTGCCAGTGTCTGCCAACGAGACATGGACTTTCACTGTCGGAGTAACTTGACTGTAATTGGCCCGGTCAGGTACGGAAATGTCTCCTTGCAAAGACACGAAACCACACACAAATAAGTAAATGTCGAGACAACAGTATTAATGTTACTACAACAGTAATTTTTTGTTATCTGTGAACCATCAGTAACTAATGTTACTGTTAATGAAATATACTGTTAAGCTCTGAATGTCAATGTAACATTAAGTTCTTTTGTTATATCACCTCCTTACTGTTTTGTTATAATAGGTGGTGTTTATGTTGCGGAAAAACAAATTTTTTGTTGAATTGATACAAACACTTGTGTTAAAAATTTCTATTTTCTTCGCTTTAAAAATATTCCGATATTAAATTAATCAAGTACAGTTATTATTTCACAAAAATTAATATTATCGACGAAAAAAAATGATGGCTGGGAGGGGAATCGAGCCCGCGCCTTGAAAGCTTGACGTCCTACCAACTGCTCTATCTTAACATGACTCGTTTCGTTTCATATTATGGGTAGTCAGTAGAATATAACGGCAAACTGCAGTATAAATTACATTCGTTCTCATACTGTGCTTTAAAATTTAAATACAGTGGTTTCATTTTATGAGGTTATCGCTGTTCAGTACTATCTGCGGGGCCGTGGTAGCTGAGCGGTTAGACATTTTTCCCCCGTAGCCAGCCAAAAGCCAGACACGTAATCATTATTCTTTTCACCCCATCGCCTATGCCCTTTTTGAGTAATGCAAGGGTATGAGTATTTATTTTAGCATATCATTGTGTTGTCTATCTTATAACTTTCCTTCCATTGGCTCTCTCGGGCCACAGAACTTTAACTTTTAGTTTTAGTTACATTACAAACCATCACCCTTTGATTGATTATTGTTGTATGTGATTACAAACTATATTTTATTCTACTGTCAAGCTGCTCGGAGGGTGAGTGTGGCGCGGTTGATACTGCCATCCACCCTGACTCGCCCAGCAACTTGGGCGTTATTCTCTTTGTACTAATGTATATATTTCTACAGTACTTTTCTAAGTCATTGTATAGAGGCTCCACAATGTATTAACTATATCCATCCCTTCGTTAGGAAGCAGCCGGGAGGGGACCTTTGGACCCCTTTTCGGTCCCACTCCCCCCGCAAATACCTCCCTTCAGTCGGGATTCTCGTCATTTAATTCTCCTGTTACGTATCCCATTGCCAAGTCTGTTATCCTTGTTTCTTGCTTAGGTCAATGTTCCTACGTTGTTCATTTTCCTTGTACGTTGTCATGTCTTCTAACTTCTTCAGAGAGAGCCAAAGCACTCCAAACTCATCAGTTGCC
The DNA here is from genome assembly GCA_002778355.1 of Clitarchus hookeri. Classification (NCBI taxonomy): domain Eukaryota; kingdom Metazoa; phylum Arthropoda; class Insecta; order Phasmatodea; family Phasmatidae; genus Clitarchus; species Clitarchus hookeri. The sequence continues at coordinate 9,488 of NQII01005492.1, forward strand.
TTTTGACGAATCCTTTTGAAAGTACTGCGTATTTGCACTGGGATTACCCAAACCGTGTGGCGAGTCCACTCCACTACCAAATTTATATAGCGGTTTTACATTTGTTCACTTTAGTTGAACAGGTCCGCTCCCAGCATCGAAATTCGAGCGGTTAGACTGCTCACCTCCCACCAAGGTGAACTGGGTTCAATTCTCGCCCGGGAACCTCCCGGATTTTCGCAAATGGGAATCGTGCCGGACGATGCCGCTGGTCGGCGGATTTTCTCGGGGATATCCCGTTTCCCACACCCTCACAATCTGGCGCTGCTACATTCTCACCTCATATCACCCTCATCGGCTTTCAAAAAATTTGGGTTTGGAATCGAAGCCGTTGGCGCTGGAGCCAAAACTAGAATCGAAAGTTTGCTATAGTTCATTTCATATACGAAGACCACATTCTAACAGTCAGTGAGTGGCAATTAACGTATTCGAAACAAACAACGTGCCATTTACAAAATCCTGTATCAGCTTGTGCACGAAAATAACAAAAGTTAATATTACGTTGGCTATTCTGAGTACTCTTCCGACGAACATTACACCAGCCGAAAATACGTGATAATAAAGAGTTCCATCCAAGGTTAATTAATACATTTTATTTTACATGGTCATAAAACAACGGTTTTTAGTGTTAAAAATTAAACTTCGTGCCAAGGTAGAAATGTATAGGTGTTAAAAGTTCAAAGTCACATTAAAACGATCCATATCCAAATGAAACGCAATTTCAAAACTTTTTTCACGTCTTAATCGCCCCTCTACAACCCTACTTTCATTACGTGCTTCATATTAATTCTAAAAGCATACAGAAATATTGCATAATATTGTTAAATTATTTTCTCTAATTATTTGACAAAATATATTTGAAATACGTTTCTTTGCCAGCCAGTAATAGAACAACAGTCTACTTTACAAAGGTGCCATCTATTGTCGAAAAATCTGTTGTGCGCGCCAACTATTATCTCTTTTGCGAAGCATACGCCATTTTTTTTCTCTGAAAACCCATTACCTTGTTTCCAAAGGAGTGGAACACAGCACTAGCACGCCATACCTGTAATGTGTGTTGCACTAACGTCTTCCTGCTGCTCCCCTCTACACGTTCCTGCCCTTCCAGTTATATTACGTTTACGAACTGCCGTACAAACGCACTCTAAACCCAGTTTCGAGTCCTCTTTCGCCACCTGCCGCGCCACTCACGCAGTTCGTCAATTGCGGCACGAGGCAGCACCTACTAGACGCGCTTACTCGCCGGACCAGTTATGTGGCCGATCAGCTGATGGCAGAAGGATACGTAGTCATATGTAGTCAGATGTAAACAGTAGTGGCGCTACTTTCGCCGAGCTGTCAAAAAGTGGCCTTCTTATATGGTACAGAGTAGGTATATATACCGACTCCGCAGCTCTGGTCATGCCTTCAGGTCTTTGTTTATTAATTTATTCAGAGCTACTTTTTTCTTCTGATGACGCAACTTTTCTGTGCCCTCGCGTCCTCCGGAGGTCGCGACGCGCTCAGATCTGCGATCGACATGTCTGCCCCCCTCCCCCTTCCCTTACCAGCGATCATTATTTGGCAAATCGCGATGGCGGCCAGTTTTCAATCAGCGCCACGCTAATTGCGCGGCAAGGCGGAAGCGACAGCCTACCAAAACTGAAAATTAATCACGGCCATTAGGAAAGCAGGTTCAGGGGTGGGGTAGACTGGGAGAGAGGGGGAAACACACAGAGAAGGACAGACAGCTACAGAACATCGCCACAAAANTTTTCTGTGCCCTCGCGTCCTCCGGAGGTCGCGACGCGCTCAGATCTGCGATCGACATGTCTGCCCCCCTCCCCCTTCCCTTACCAGCGATCATTATTTGGCAAATCGCGATGGCGGCCAGTTTTCAATCAGCGCCACGCTAATTGCGCGGCAAGGCGGAAGCGACAGCCTACCAAAACTGAAAATTAATCACGGCCATTAGGAAAGTAGGATCAGGGGTGGGGTAGACTGGGAGAGAGGGGGAAACACACAGAGAAGGACAGACAGCTACAGAACATCGCCACAAAANTCAGGGGTGGGGTAGACTGGGAGAGAGGGGGAAACACACAGAGAAGGACAGACAGCTACAGAACATCGCCACAAAAGCTTGACATTTCACGCTAATCTGGGCCTGGATTTCCGCGCGGAATAGCTTTTTCACGTCAGTGACACTTTGATAGCCACCGCTTGTATGCGTGTGTGTGTCTGTTCGTTTACACCCCACATCAACATATCCTGACGGCTTATCTCGATGGCAACCATCAACAACTCCCTCCAGTATTAATTAATTTGAAAATATTACAAAGCATTAAAATGTTTACACTGGACATATGTCTACGACGTACAATAATTACGAAACCCATAAAAACAGAAACGCATTAAAAAATATCAGTTAAATTATGTTTATATACACAAAACTGTGGTCGCTACACAATATGTCANAAACAGAAACGCATTAAAAAATATCAGTTAAATTATGTTTATATACACAAAACTGTGGTCGCTACACAATATGTCGTCAATATACCCCCTGCGGTGACAATCATTTTGTCGTGACCACAAAAATTTTTGTAACTGATTTAAAAAAAAAACAATTATTATTCAATGTAACAAAAATATTATTCCACGAAGTACTTAGCTGGAGCTTTAGTGGAAAAANAAAAAAAAACAATTATTATTCAATGTAACAAAAATATTATTCCACGAAGTACTTAGCTGGAGCTTTAGTGGAAAAAAAAAATACTGAAGTAACTAATGTAACCACCCACCTAAACCAGCAACTTTATGGCGGCATTGTAGAGTGATTAGATGTAAATAGCCTACTTCTATAGTCTATTACCGCTTTACTCATGCTTTCTCAATTAAACCTTTGAAAACTCACCTCGTGTATGACGGGTTTCGTTACTACTATTTACTTAAAAAATCCCTTAATTTTGGTTCAATTGAATTTTTATTTGCAGTATACCTATAAATTGTAATATTTCAGTTATAATTAATAATAATAAATACAGAAGGACTATACGTGTGTTGGTAATGCCTACTTAGAAATAGTTCTTATATAAAATATTATTAATCTGAATACGCACGAATGCAGTTCGTTGTCCCTTGGTGTAATTTTCTATACTTGGTTAAGCCTCGCGTAGGAATAGCCTGAAAGTATAACTTTAGCATGGCTTGGGGCCGCGGTGTTGTAGTGGTAAGACTACTCGCCTGCAACCCAGAGGAACCGGCTTCGATTCCCGGCGGGTTCGCTCCCGGATTTTCGCATGTTGGAATCGTGCCGGGCGATGCCGCTGGTAGGCGGGTTTTCTCGGGGATCTCCTATTTACCACACCCTTTAATTCCGGCGTTGCTCCATACTCATCTCGCTTCACCCTCATCGGCTCTCCAGACCTCGATGTTAAGAGCCGCCCAAATCTCTTCACTCACTCACTGTTTAGCAGGGCTTCAGAAAAGTCGGAAGTAACCATGAATTGACCATGGTAATCNCAAATCTCTTCACTCACTCACTGTTTAGCAGGGCTTCAGAAAAGTCGGAAGTAACCATGAATTGACCATGGTAATCTATCTATAGGCTGTGTGAGCACCTTTGAAAGCCCTCTCATTTGGAATAACATTCAATAAATATATTTTATCTTAACCTTAGACGTTACCTTTCAAGTGCGGTGGAATATACACACTGGATTTATCACTNCAAATCTCTTCACTCACTCACTGTTTAGCAGGGCTTCAGAAAAGTCGGAAGTAACCATGAATTGACCATGGTAATTTATCTATAGGCTATTCACGGTAAAGTGAGCACCTTTGAAAGCCCTCTCATTTGGAATAACAGTCAATAAATATATTTTATCTTAACCTTAGACGTTACCTTTCAAGTGCGGTGGAATATACACACTGGATTTATCACTTACATAGCAATATTTATTTTAAAAATGTGTTTAAAGGATAAAAAATGGCTCAAAAGAATAAGTAATTAGGACGTCAAAAGTGCTCACTTTACCGTGAACAGCCTATAATCGGTTGCACGTAGTGTGGAAACGCAAAACTCTGCACAACATATTTCGTTGGTATTCAACCTGTCAAACTTACTTTGTGGCGAACACGTAATATTTAGTTGGTATTCGCACTGCCAAACTTACTTTGTGGCAAACATAACATGTAAAAAAAAATATATTTGTGTCAATTAAATAATTATGTTTTCACCACAAAAAAATCTGGCAGCGTGAATACCAACAATAGATCCTGTGGCCGCCACAAAATACTTTTTCCCAGTGTGGATTCTTGTTCTACACAAAGAATAGGCATAGAGTAGATGATTGCATAGAGACGAAAGGGCGTCGCTGTGACTGTGATGTGGACGTGCCGGTTCTCTGATTGGTTGCGTCTCATTTTAGGAACGATCCTTGTGTTTGATTGGATACTACGTGCTGCGAAATGTCCCCGATTGGCTACGCTGCCGGCTGGCGAGTTCAGTTACCAGGCGCTGATTAGAGACAGGCGTTCAAACATCATGCTGGCGAGTGCGGCGGGAGTTTGCGGCGTAAGCGACTGTATAACCTCTGCATTCTTTATAGTCATCTGTACCACAGGTGTTAATCCAAAGTAAAATGGTAGACCTACTTCTATGAGTACTATCACTATTCAAGCCACACAAAACATTACTAACAAGAAAAAAAAACAGTTTACGATCTCAAACTACTTTTGTGTTAGATTCTTTATAAATAAAAAAACACTAATTTCACAGAAAGATTTCTTCACATGTTAGATTTCAATACCCTACGGCCATACCAACGATTTTCTTATTGGCAGCTTATTTTTAGTGAGAATATATTCTGCTACTTGACCGGAAAATCATAAATCATCCAATCACGAAGCGTATCTTAACTAAAGTGCTATGGAATTCAACTGGCCGTGAAAACTTTTCGCGAAATTCGGGTGTGACTACTTATAAATCTTATAAAAGTCAAACTTCAAGAATCTTCGAGGGAGAAGAGNCTTTTCGCGAAATTCGGGTGTGACTACTTATAAATCTTATAAAAGTCAAACTTCAAGAATCTTCGAGGGAGAAGAGATTATCAAAGCATACCCCGGATAACCCCCGGACTTAGCCCTCCGCGTGTCAGAGCTCTGACGGCAACACAGCCACTTTGCTTTACGAAACAAGCGTCGCGCTCGACGTCGTTGCAATCCTCTGGCCGGATACTTCGACGCTGCTGCACGCGAACTCTGCATGGCGCCAACACAGGCTGGTAGACGGTGCACTGTGGCGCTGCCACAGTTTCCGTCAAACTGCTTCAAGTACAATATGATGGTTGTGACGTCACCGAAACATTATTACCGCCGCCACGTTTGTCTGGAAAAGTTGAATGGCTCTAGTTTACATCAACCATTTTAAAAATTGGACACGGTCGGCAATTTATTTGATGTTTAACGGGCTCAACCAATCACGATCAAACATGACAATGGCCGTTTCCGACACAATTAAACATTAAAATGGCGAAAAATTGCTGGAAACGAAATGAGCTTATGAAGGCAAATTAAAAAGCTCCCCGAGCATGAATGCATTTGAAGTGATTACTCCACAGTAATATTAAGAACTCTGAAGCATTTAATTTTGTCGTTGGGGGCACCCGAATTTCGCGAAAATAATACACGAACAGTTATACTTCACAACACTTTAGCTCAGATCCACGTTCGTGATTGGATGGTCTCTGTGTTACGCGTCTTAGGTGAGTGCGCGCGAATCACAGACGTGCAGTATTGAAGTTACCTAATTCTGATTGGCCAACCGAGTAGGAAAATGTCTTCTCACAAAGACACGCCGCCAATAAAGAAAATAAAACTGCTGGAACGGCTGTAGGGTACAGATATCTAGCTAGCATGTGCGGAAATATTTCCACGAAATTTGGGTGTCCCTATTCATCGTGCAAGAAATATATCTGATAAATAAAACTTAAATTCAGTAAAAAAGGAAGATAAATCACAACATTCATTACACGTCTTCTTAGTGGGTTCGACGGAAACACAATAGCAGTTGTTCACTTTGAAAATAATTTNTCACAACATTCATTACACGTCTTCTTAGTGGGTTCGACGGAAACACAATAGCAGTTGTTCACTTTGAAAATAATTTCTGAATGAGAATTCAGGCAAGATCCTCCCAGTAAAAAACTCGACAGTGTGGCACATTTTCAAGCACATTCAAGATTATTTGATCAAATTTGTTGCATGGAAAAATCTGATGGTCGTATTTCATCTTCAGATTTTACTGTCAAATGTATTTGAAGGCGAGAAGGAAACAATTTGAGTGTGTGACACAGAAACTTTGGGTCGTCGGCGATACACAACGTGATTGAACTGTAGTTCCTGCCACAGCTGCGCTGGGCTGTCAAGAGGCAATTTCCNACAACGTGATTGAACTGTAGTTCCCGCCACAGCTGCGCTGGGCTGTCAAGAGGCAATTTCCTCCGCCGCTGTACCCGGGGGCGTGAAACACGAGCCCAAGCCAACACGAAGCGCTGTGTTACGCACTTCACTACAACATACAGAATGTTCAAGGTAAAATGAGCCCTTTTAAGGCCCTAGTTACTTCTTTCCTGCCTGTTTTTCGCGGACAGATCTCAGGACAAGTTGTGTCCCAAAACACTTTCGTTCAGGACCCCTTTCGTGATTGGATAATTTGAATTGTTACGCGAGTAGTATGCTTTCAAGTGGGTTGGCGAAGGGGTGTGGGGTTGCGGAGCTGTGGAGCCACGGCGGCCATAATGGATTTCCCTTTTTTTCATTTTTACCTCTCGGAATTTAACTTTTTCCCTTATAAACGTCAAAAGATTTCATTTTTCCCTAAAAATTTCCAGAATTTCTCTAAAAACTGGAAAAATTTCTGCAAAAATGCACTTTGCAAAATCCGGCTGGCAGTTGAACACTCCGGCGGAATCCGGCGGAAATTGTGCAAATGCCCACCGGAATGTGTAATAATTTACAAGCACACTTTGTCATTCTATACCAGCACAATCCATATTGTATGAAGAATGTTCGTGTTCATTGCCCTAACATGAAACTTCTCTCATTCCTTCCAGTCTCTCTGCATTGAACTGCATTGTTTTCCATGTAATTATTGACCACTCGGTGGCGGTTTGCATGTAGTCATACAGGATGTACCCGATTGCACATCCTCAGTGGTTTCATCATCTTCGAGCATATGTGAACTCAAAAACTTGTACTACTACGCAGTGCTGACTCCTCACTGCTGACTCCTCACTGCTGACTCCTCACTGCTGAATACTCACTACTGACTCCTCACTGCTGAATACTCACTACTGACTCCTCACTGCTGACTCCTCACCTGTGAATCCTCACTACTGACTCCTCACTGCTGACTCCTCACTGCTGAATACTCACTGCTGAATACTCACTGCTGACTCCTCACCACTGAATCCTCACTACTGACTCCTCACTGCTGACTCCTCACTGATATCTACATGGAGTACCGGTGCCGCACATGTCAGTTTAACAACAGTGTGTATACCTGTGGTTGCAGTAATTTATACCACCGTTCTGCCGGTCAAATACAAAGCTATATTGTAATTCTCTGTAGTGGGGTGGAGGGAAATCGGTATGTGCCCATTTGCTAAGTGGATTGAGTTCACTAGTTCTCAGTTCTAGATGATTTACCGATGCCAGGGTCCAACCCGAACCCTTAGTAATCATTTCTTCTTCCTCGTGACACAACTGTAGTATATTTTTATCAATAGTTTTCTATTCCTTCAACATCATACACAGCTACATTCGTTGTCTTAAAGGCACTAGTATGATTTTCGTCATCGTGGGTGGGGCTCTGGTTTCGTATAGCTACAGTCCAGCCATATATTATATTTTACATCACCATATTTTTCCACCTCTCCGAAAAGTTGGTTTATCAGATTTTGTTTCATGCTTGACCAGAACGATCAAACATTGTGCGGTGTGTTTGACATATTTAGCGCAAAACAATATTTTAGAAGACCCCTTAATGCATATTGCTTTAATAAAAAATCATTAACATTAGGGTTCGGACATGAAGAATGAGGTTGAAGAATAACCTTGAGGTTGTTCATCAGTGGTCCCTGTGTGCTTTCCTTTAAAAATGTTCAAATGTATTTTTAAATTGTAAACACTTGCATACATTCGTTTACAATAATCACACCGATGTCATACGAATGGTGCTCCTAGCACATTTACTTATCTTATGTATTGTTGCATAGTGCGCATATGTAAACATCTCGACACAATAGTTGCATGGATGTCTGGGCGGGAGCAAAGAACAGCTCTCATCATTCATAGAAGAACCCACACACTTATTTGGTAATCTTAGCAGATAACGCTTGGCAGGCTCTGCCAGGAGACCCTTACACATTGCAAGATGTCTTTTTAAGCTGCTACTACGGCCAAATTGAGATTTACACTTTTCGCATGTGAACATAGTACGCTCTGAATTCCGATGGTAACCAGCTTCATGCCATATGCAGTTGTTTTTGTTAAGAAAGGGATTCTTGCAGTACCAGCACAAATAACTTTCCTGAATATGTTCCATCGTCGAATAATAGCACATTATCCACAGCCGGTGTTCACTCTTCGCAGTCTCAATAGCATCTGAGCTGGCATGTCTATCCTGACATCATATATTACCGGTCGGTTTTTTCTTTTCACGACTGATACCACTAGCATAAAATTATCCAAACCACAATATCTGTCTCTTATTAAAACGACCATAGTGTACAATTACAACACGATCAATTTCTCCCCCATGTTAATCTGTAAAGGAAAATAGTTATATGCACCAACCAACCGTCGCATATTGCACGAGAATAGAAGACCTGTAGATTAAGCTAGGTCAAAAACACTCCCACAGAGAAGCACGGGAGCGATAAGGTCGACAATACTACGCACTGATTTGAGGAGACATAGCAAAGTAAAATAGTTATAAAATCCCCTACTAACCAATGCGTATTGCACAAGCGGCGAGCAATGTACACCGCATCAGTCGTTGCTAGACAAGACCATGCGTCTGAAAACTGATGTGGTAGCCTTGGTTAGTACAGCATAATTGTAAACGATTTTCCCCACTTACACCATCCAACCAAGCTACGATACAGTGCAGAGGCACACGAATTCCACTACCAACTAACGCATTATGTGCGAGCATTGAGCAACGTACATCACTTTAGGCTAAAATAAAATACTATGGCATAGTCGAGAAGCAGGGAGAGCGACAAGGTCGACACTGCTACATACCGATGCAAACACATATAAAAAAATGTAAAGGAAACTATTTATAAGCACTTACCAACCAGCGCATATTGCACAAGCGCCAAACGTTGTACATAGCGTTAGATGATGCTAATTAAGACCAGGTAGCACTGGCTAGTACGGCAGAACAGCAAATGATTTCCCTGCGAAACAATCGGAATGAATCCATCAAGTTTAGATTACAGCCAACACTCACAACCTGCATCACTAGTGGTGTAACGCATCCACCTTGCCCGACATTGTGTGATCAATTAACATCTCGCGAATCTGTAAGGTAGCCAGGTAGTCGACCGACGGTGTAGGCACTGTGCAGGTATCAACGAGTCGAAGGGACGATACATACACTAGTCGTGAGTCGAGTCAGGCTCCAGGGTGGCAGACCAGCCGAGTCACACATGCACTTCCATTTATGAGAGGAGTTCAGTTATACAAGGCAAGGTAACATTTATTTAGTTTTAAATATTATAAACACGAACTTATTTTTAAGAACGAAGAAAAATATGCAAACAATCTGAGAAAAAACAATTTGCCCCCAGTCGCAATAGCAGGAACCGTGATGTCATACGACCTTGATTTTGACCTTTGACCACCATTTCGGNATTTAAATATTATATACACGAACTTATTTTTAAGAACGAAGAAAAAATATGCAAACAATCTGAGAAAACACAATTTGCCCCCAGTCGCAATAGCAGGAACCGTGATGTCATACGACCTTGATTTTGACCTTTGACCACCATTTCGGACGACATCTACACTAAGGATGAAAGGAAAAAGCTATATTTTGTTTATAAAACAATTATGGGAACACTGAGAAAATCCATTTGCCTCACTCACAATTGCAGGAACCATGACAAGCAACATTGACCTTTACAATGGTTAACATCACGCAACCTTGACCTTCGGCCACCATCTCGAAGAAAATCTGTTGCTTAAAACAAAAAAGAATAGCAATTTTTTTGGAAATTTCAAAATCACAGAAAAAATCATAACATAGGGGCATGCCAAGTGCGGATATAAGTGCGGTGCTGATTGTTCTACTAAGTGCAGTGTTGATTGCGGTGCTGATTGTGGTGCGTGTAGTGCTGTTTGTGAAGGGTCGGTCTGGCAGGAGTCAGTTGTATGCTTTAAGTGTGACAATGATTTCAAACTGAATGGAGAACTTATCTAGAAGAAACTGACAAAGACAGAGCACGGAAATATGATCAAGGAACTCGATAAAAAGTCTAGTTGAATGGAGGCATAAAAATGCTTAAACCTCACTGCTGAAATTGGTTAATAAGTATATATACATAAAGCAATATCTCGACCAAGTAGATACACATGTTGCCACTGTGGAAAAGAAAGGACTTCGGTTTTATTCATGAAGATTATGCAATCCAATGATTGTACGAAGTCTACTGTAGAGCGTACCTCTATAGATGTACCTTCTCCCAATGCTGGAAAATCACATGTAAAACAGTGTTGCTACTGTAGAATGATCTTTAGCAAAAGCTGCCATGCTCGGCGATATGAGAGAATCGCCTGTACGAAGAGTCCTTTTCGCGCGGTAAAGCATTACGACAATGGTCACATGCAGTATATTCAAGGTGAAATATTGAAGAACCACATCAATAACTACAATGATTCTTCTTTTGAGAGCCAGCAAGTGATGTCGTCAATACCCCCTGCTGCATCGATGGGTACTGATTCCACAGACAATTATGACGGGATGAGAAATCTTCGAGGTTTGGTAGAGTCAGTTTGTGTGGAATAAACACTTGCAAAACGTTCGCGTGAAATCGACGAACCTCAGAATAAACAATTGTCGGCTCTAAATACTGATGTAGACTGTGCGACCCCTACAAAGAAAAGTAAACTTGATATTGAGGATGAAACAGGAGATCAAGACGATCATAAAGATAGCAGTTATGATAATGACTATGAAGAAAGTGTTGATGAAGTATCTGATGTAAAGAATGATGATTCTCTCGATGTTCCCACACATTTCACCAACGAGTTTTCTTCTACGAGTGTTGTGAAAAAGGCAGAAGGCGTCACTAACGCTCGTTACATATTTCCCGAAGACCCGAACGAACTTGTTGATAGACTCAGATATTTTATTCATCTGCGAAAACGCGGAGATCGCTCACGCATTGTTAAGATATATTTAATCATCGAAGAACAGAAAAATCTTGGTTATGTCAGATGAGAATGTTGTCTACTATCCATGATCTGCAAACATCTGAGAAATGTAAATATGGAATGTTCAAGAAAGAATTAGAAAGATAGAATGTGTATAGTAAGTAAATAAATAAAATTTATGTATATAGTAATGTGTGTTTAATTTCTTATACAGTTCCTTCTCCTTCTATGAAATACTTATTAATTCAATGTTGTAAACAATCAATTGAGAGACTGTTTGAGAAAAAATTTTTATATAAGTGTATGCAGTATGGGGGATATAGTCAGATTTGAAGTTTTATGCCTTACTCGGGTCGTTTAAAATCGACTCAGTTCTATATGACAAACGAATGGAATGAGGGGAAAATTTTTGAGGAATGTTTCGCAACTAACCGGTGGGCCTGGTCAGTTGATCTGGTAAGTTGGCTTGGTAAGTTAGTATGAATCTTTGGTATGGACAGCTCTGGTAGAATTGTTTTCCGAAATTCTGCGAAAATTTTCTGCGAAGAGGTTAGCTACGAGACTCTTATTAAGATACTTTTTTCGAGATTGTCCATCATCGTTTGTTTGTATAGGTGGGTGGTATGGCAAGTTGGTTTTGGTTGGTCTGTCCTGTTTTGTAAGAACTGGTATCGTCAGGAGTTAGTCTTGGNGAACATGGTGATGAGGAAACCTCAGAAAATGTAAGTTTTATAATACATTTTAATACTATTTTTTTAATATTGTTATTAATTAATTTTTTTTTAATTTTGGAATTTTTTTATTTGTTTTATTTTTTGGAGTATTTTATTATTTTTTTTGGTATCAAAGTAATACAAGGCCAAGGGATCAAAATCAATTGTAAAGTTCAAGGCCCCTTGGATTCAATATGGTGGTTGGGTGAAATCATAACATGGGAGCCAAAAGACCGGAATAACAGAGCATGATATCCGCTTCAGCTCCAAACCCCGTTATGTCCAAACATTCGAAATTTTAATTGTTTTAATTTTTTAATTTCAAATTTTTAATTTTTGAGATTTTTTACTTATTTTTAGGATTTTTGCCATTTTTTTTTTTAATTTTTAGGATTTTTCTAGTTTTCTGGGTTTAAGGATAACGAGTATTGAATCTTGTGTCTTGAGTCCAGGGTCTTGAGTCTTGAGTCTTGGTTCTTGAGTCTTGAGTCATGGGTTTTTTGGGAATTTGTTAGAGATTTTTGGGATTTTTTGTGTTCAGGTCATTCAGGATCACCTGTGTTGAGGTTAAAAGTGAAGGTCACATGTATCCTAAATGGCTTACAAGATGGCCGCCGGGCGAGCGGAATGACAGAACACGAAAGGCGCCTGGCGTCTGACCCCCCAGCCGCTTGCCACAAAGTCGGCTATACCATTCTACTGTTGAACAAACAAATCTTTGCTTGCATCGATTAAACCTTTTTTGGACCAATCAAAAAATAAAAACAATAAAATTTGGTTATAACAACCAAATATTTCACTGGATCTATACAAACAATAAATTTGGCTGCAAGGATCTAATTGTTCTCAGAGAATAGAGTAGAGAAGTACACAGAGACTAAATGGCGTGGCGATACCTATATTCTTATTGGCTGCACGAAGTTCTAGAAACGGGCCTTGTGTATAACTGGCTACTGCATGCTGCGAAAGNGAAATGGCGTGGCGATTCCTTTTATGTGGGCATACCTATATTCTTATTGGCTGCACGAAGTTCTAGAAACGGGCCTTGTGTATAACTGGCTACTGCATGCTGCGAAAGGTTCCCAGTTGGCTGCCGGCTAGCGCGCAGGTTACCAGGCGCTAGTTATCGTACCGCGTTCCAACATTTCGCTGGCCAGTGACGCCATTTTACTGGCTTACGTTGCTGTTGAGTTGTATTAGGTTGAGTGATATAGGCGGCTCTTAGCAACGAAGTCTTGAGAGCCGATGAGGGTGAAAGGATGCGAGAACGGAGCAGTGCCGGAATGCAAGGGCGCGGGAAATGGGAGATCCCAGGAAAACCGCTCCGACCAGCGGCATAGTCCGTCAAGATTCCCACTTGTGAAAATCCGGGAGTGGCCCAGCCGGGAAATTGAACNAATGCAAGGGCGCGGGAAATGGGAGATCCCAGGAAAACCGCTCCGACCAGCGGCATAGTCCGTCAAGATTCCCACTTGTGAAAATCCGGGAGTGGCCCAGCCGGGAAATTGAACACAGTTCGTCTTGGTGGGAGGCGAGCAGTCTGCCCGCTCAGTCACCGCGACCCCGGTTTATGTTGTTGGAGTCCGCGTTATAAGCGGGTATTTCACCTCTGTGCCATTAAGTACTCAGGGGTATACGCTATTCACGATAAAGTGATCACTTTTTAAGGCTCTCTCAGCAGACACAATAACCAGAAAATTATATTTAATTGTGGCTTCAGTCGTCGTCTTTCGGGAGCTATAGTTGTATACACTGTGTTTGATAGTTATGGGGCAATGTTTATCTTAACAATTGGCGAAAGGGTGCAAATAGTCGAAAGGAATTTGGAAGGACGACCTTAACTCCTTAACGTACACACTAATTTTTTGTTTCAGGTGTTGCAAAACCAGAAGTTTTTGGCGTGTTCAGAGCTTACGAGGTTCTTACAACTGACACGTGTTACCTGTGAATTGGGTTTCAGTATATCCGTGGCACAAGAAGTAAACAAATATAAAATAGTTAGTTTGTGAGCCGCAACCAATAGCATTGGCCAGGGAAAGGCGATGTGTGTATTGGTGCTGGCTTCTGGAAGTGGACAGCGCCGACCATGGCTTCACCTTTCTGCTACATGTAAGACGTGAACGAGTATACTCGGGGTAGTATGTCACGGCTCCCGCCTACCTGGTGCTTCAACTGCGTGGCTGCGTGTTTGGAATGCACGGTTTAACACGAAACAGTCAAACGTGCGTCCAATGTGCTGATCTACGACAGAAACACATGATACTTCACACGAGGGCTGTTGAGTACTTACAAAATGTCACGCACGTTATAAACACCATTTCAGAGTACTCCCAAAACGGTTAAACACGGCTGTTTCAAAGTGCTCTCGCACAAAATACGCATCAGAACATACAAAACTACTCGAAGGCCCTGCATTGAACCTTGCTATAGAGTTCCCACAGATAAAATAATAGGGTCGCCGCTTAAACTGCCATAGGCACACGCAGTGTGACGAGAACACTGCGTGCCAAATGAGAGCCTTGCGCTTAGCAGCGACGGGGCACTTGATGCGCGTGGCAGTGTCGTCCTTCCGCTCCCGCGCTTCTCGGCCACAAACGCGGAAAAAAACTCCAGGTAGGCGGCGACCTTAAGGGGTTAAAACTTGCTCACTTTACCACGAAGAGGGTGTAACGTGTATACTGCTGGTAGTGTGCGGTGTTGAAAGGGTAGGGAGGAGAAGACAGCCACAATGCAGCAGTGACAGTTTGTCGAGGCAGCAGCATGCGTGGAGGTCCAGCGAAAGTGACGTCGGCACGTGACGTGACCGAGTTGCGTTGGCATCCCTGCGACAACACAACTGCTGTTTCCCCGCCGGACCCAACCCTGACAATATCTCCTGTACGACCATTTCACAAATTCCTGTGGTCCGGAACACTAGAGCTCAGATACACTTTCCTGATTGGTCAGACGTTGTCGAATTATTTTTATAGATTTTCCTCTACAAATTCGATTTCGGGAGGTGTATTACAATTCTTGTCATGACAAAGAATGAACAATACCTTCCTTAATGTTCTTGAATTGTTACAGTTTCTCTGCATTTGATATTTTCTAACTTGTAACATCCGAGGTAAAATAATTGATTATTTTGTGGGAGCAACTACAGAGGTCATAATAGCTACGACAGTCAAAAAAGAACAGATTTCAGATAACGCATTAAGTTATACCCTGTCATGTCGTCCAATAAAAATCCAAGTTTGTGGGACTTGATTTCCCTTAAGGCTCGGCTACACCTATCTACCTATTACTGTCATAATTTCAGTTTCAGAAGTATTATTTTTAAAGTTTAACTATATAGAATTTGTAATTTATTATTTCTTTAAACTTTTGTATAAAATTTCCACTTTGTGGTTTTTCCAGCTAGCAAAAAGGCAAGATGATAAAATGTAAATATGTTCTCGACTTTTTACGACAAGCAGATAGTACACAGTTAAAATTAAGCAACAAAAATATTAAAAAACTCGTAAAATGTAAACATTCTAAAATCGGGCAATGTCAGTAATTACTACACTGAAGAGCCAAAAAAACTGATACACTTGCTTAATATCGTGTAGGGCCCCCGCGAGCACACATAAATGCCGCAAGTCGACGTGGCGTGGACTCGAATAATGTCTGAAGGTATGCAGGAGGCAATTCACACCATGAATCCTGCACGGCAGTCCACAAATCCATANCACGTTGCAAGGCATCCCAGATATGCTCAATAATGTTCATGTCTGGTGATTTAGGTGGCCAATGGAAGTGTCTGATGTCAGAAGAGTGTTCCTGGAGCCACTCGGTAGCAACTCTCGATGTGTGGGGTGTCGCATTGTCCTGCTAAATTGTCCACGTCTGTCTGAATGAACAATGGACGTGAATGGGTGCAGGTGATCGGACAGGATGCTTACGTATCTGTCACCTGTCAAGAGTCATATCTAGACGTATCAGGGGTCCCATTTCATGCCAAATGCACACGCCCCATACCATACCTCCACCAGCTTGAATAGTCTCCTGTTGACATGTAGGGTCCATGGATTCATGAGGATGTCTACATACCCGTACAAGTCCATCCACCCGATACAATTGGAAACGAGACTCGTCAGACAAGGCAACGTGTTTCCAGTCATCAACAGTCCAATGGCGGTGTTGGCGGGCCCAGGCGAGGCGTAAAGATTTGTGTTGTGCAGTCAACAACGGTACACGAGTGGGTCTACGGCTCCGAAAGACCATAGCAATGATGGTCCTTTTAATAGTTCGCATGCTGGCACTTGTTGATGCCCCAGCATTGAAATCTGCGCCAATTTGAGAAAGGGTTGCACGTCTGTCACGTTTAATGATTCTCGTCAGTCGTAGTTTGTCCCGTTCGTTCGCGACCTTTTTCCGGCCGCAGCGATGTCGAAGATTTTATGTTTTGCCGGATTCCCGATGTTCACGGTGCACTCGTGAAATGGTCGTAAGCTAAAATCCAAATTTTATCGCTACCTCGTAGATTATGTCCCATCTCTCGTGGGCCGACTATAACACCACGTTTAAACTCACTTTAATCTTGATAACCTGCCATTGTAGCAACAGTGACCGATTTAGCAACTTTGCCAGACGCTTTTTGTCTTATATAGGCGCTGCCGACCGCATCGCGTTACTCTGATTGGTTCCATACCTCTGATAGTTGCATATGCACGCCTATACCAATATTTTTTGACTCTCCGNATAGTTGCATATGCACGCCTATACCAATATTTTTTGACTCTCCGGTATATGAATCCGAAATTATGTCGCCACAACGAAGAATTTCTGCACAAGATGTGAAGCTGAGCCTTAACTGTCCCGCGTCGTAGGTGTCTTTCCGCGAATCACGGGAATTCAGTGCCAGCGTAACGTGATTCCGATTGGCCCTGCTAGGAAAAAAAACTGTCTTCTCACAAAGACGCGTGACCAGTAATCAAAGAAAAGCAACAAGTGCGCCTGTAGTAGATTGGGGTCTAGTCTGCGCGTAAATCTTTTCGCGAAAAACCGGACACATTATCCAATCACATAGATATGAACATCCGGCTGGGTTTTCGATAACACTGTCGGTATCTGTAGCCTGATAGTGCTATCGGAACGGAATGGAGTGGAGAAATTTGGGCGGCTCTTAAGATCGGGGTCTTGAGAACCGGTGACGGTGAAGTGAGGTGAGTATTGAGTAGCGCCGGAATTCTTTGGGGGGGGGGGGATACGAAAGGTTCTCTGAGAAAAACCGCCGACCAGCGGCATCGTTCGGCACGATTCCCATATGCAAAAATCCTGGAGTGACCCGGCCGGGAATCCAGCCCGGTTTGACTAGATGGAAGGCGAGCAGTCTAACCACTACACCACCGCGGCCCCCGTAATATCACGACATCCGCGTTCTTTGAGGGCACCGGTGAAAATACTTAACCTTGTCAGCAGTTGTAATGACGTTTCTCTGCAACATTGTTGCCTGTATTATCTCCGTTGTTTTGTCCAGTTACTGTAATAATTTTTGTGTACATCCATCCCAGATGCCTCGTTCTTTGTATGTTGTTCACTCATGCTGACGTTGTCCCTTCTGCTTTTCTATTCCTTTCGTATTATCTGAGTATATATATATATATACCTTCAATGGAATTATTTGCATATTACCAATGCATTAGCAAGTAACACCACTGTCGCGTTTTTAATTTTAGTTTTTTGTCGAAGTTTTTTTGGTGTTATATTTGGGTTTTCTACGAGCTACAGTAAAATGTTGCAATGGTGTTTGTCTTCAGTTACAAACGATTTCACTTTAGGGTCTAGGTACTGAAGTATAACAGAACACGCTTTACAATTGGTAGAGATGATAGTTTATCGCGGGAAAAATTGTCTGTTTACTAGGATTCAACGTACTGTACACATGTCCGACAGTTTTCTTTCCTTATTGGCTGTCATGCATGTATGAAGCTACTACCCCATTTCACTGGGCCAATGAGGATTCTGATACTATAATCCAGAACGTTCATGTTTGGTAAACAACTTAGCCGCATGAAAACTTTGTTCATCCAGCCATGGAAAAATAAACTAGTTAAAAGTGTTATAGAAAATATGTTGGCTCAAAGTTTTTCCGCGATTTTCCATTATCTCTAACAATTTGTAAATAAAAATTATTGTAAGTAAAATATTGGAAAATTATATCCATTTTGAATTAACAACATTGCAAATCGCACCACGTTACTAAATTATTAGTTGTTGCAAAATAAAAAGACAAAATTGTAAACATGTCAAAGCCAGGAAGTCTATATATAGCGTAACCACGACGTGAAATGAAAATAAAACAGGCGCTTATTTCATACTCCAGTGCTTTCAGAAGAAGAAAAACAAACCCAACAGAAAGACGTATCGCTTTCTTACGGACAATAGGACGTCGTGCATGAAAGACTTTTTTTTTCGTTGGCAAAGTTTGCTAGGGGAAAAAAACGGAAGGGGGAACAAATTTCTTTGCAAAGTTGCTGTGTCCAGCCTGTCGTTATTGATGGCGCCGCAAAGACCATGGCCTGAGGCATTGGCCACAAGGGACAACACACACAGACAGGTTAGTCTACAACCTCTTGTCCACTCGGATAACCAGAGAACTTCTTACCACGCACTTTCTCTACGACTTGTATGCGTATTCACGCGTATTTTCTATATAGACGAGCAGTATGTACTTCTTTGTAAAACAAAATTTTAAAAAAATTAGTTGCAAACCGGCTATATTTACATGTTACGGAAACATCTCCGCTGTTCGTGGATGCTACACTTTGTTTGAAACGCCTTCTTTAAAATTAACGCACTGAGGCGAAATTTCATTAACATGGGATTTCCTATTTAAATTTCGCAACTGCCAGCCGCAGGCAGTGTCCTTAAGAGAAGCTAGTAGTGAGTCGCTTACATTCACAACTGCATGCTGAACTCTACAGTCTTATGTACAAATATGCCGATTTCAACTGCACATTGGTTGCCTGCTGTCACAGTGGAAGGCGACGATTGGGCCAGCGTTCTCCAGGAGGTGTCAAACATAGAGTGGTCCAATGGATGAAGTTATATAAACACACGTGTTTTGAATTCTAGCTTGTACCAAAATGAATCAGCGAATTTTTTAGGTCTCTAGCAATAGTTAAATCTGTTGCCGCCAGAATGTGTGACAGGTGAAGCATGAAAAGGCGATGATAACCTGTCCGAATAGATTGGACAAATACTCCATATGATCAGAAGTATCCGGCCACTCTGTGAAACGTGTTTTTAACATAGAGAGTGACACAGTACTGTCATCTAACGCGTGGAACTCATAGTCAGCGATCGCAGTAGTCAGCAGACAGAGCGAGTCAGCAGAATAGGATGGTCTGAAGAACTCACGGACTTTCAACGTGGTCAGGTGCTAGAGTGCAACTTGCGGAAGAAGTATGTGCGCGAGATTTCCACCCACCTGAATATCGCTAGGTCCACCGTCTCTGATGTTATAGTGAAGTGGCAACACGAAGGGGCGTGTACAACCCCAAAGCGCGCAGGCCGACCTGCCATGTTGACCACCAGAGAACGGCGAGTGTAATCATCCATCGCCACCATCACACATGAATTCCAACCTGCATCAGGATCTACTCCAAGCGCCACTACTGTTCCAAGCGAAGTGAGAAAACTTGGTTTACATGGCCGAGCAGCTGCCAATAAGCCACACATCACACAGGCAAATGTCAAATGCTGCCTCGCATGGCGTAAGGAGCATCGTAACTGGACAATACAACAGTGGAAAACCATTGTGCGGAGGTATGAATCCCGGTATACGATGTGGCGATCCGATGGTAGGGTTTGGGTGTGGCGAATGCAGTGGGTTGAAAACAACAACTGGATTGGCGTACGCAGAGTCTTGATTTGAATCCGATAAAACATCTCTGTGATGTTTTCGAACACCGACATCGTGCTAGACCACACCGACCGACATCAATACCTCACCTCATTTCGGTGCTCTGTGAGAAATGGGCTGCCATTCACCAGGAAACCTTCCGTTACCTGATTGAATGTTTGCCTGCGAGAGTGCAGGCTTTCATCAATGCTAAGGGCGGGCAAACACCGTATTCACTTCCAGATGGAGGGTGTCCAGATTCTTATTGTTATGTTTATTCGTTTTGGTTTATGGTCAATCTCCCCAAATAACGAATGACATACATAGAGTATTTGTTAAGTGCAAAATAGCGTTAATTGTTCTAATGACAATAGACAAATCGCCTACAGCCACGTCTGAGGGATATGACTAAAATGCACTTAAAAAGGGGCGCTACTCAAGCTATCTAGACCAGAAATAGCTGTTTGACTCACCACTGATAAAATACACTTGGAATCGATTCGAAGAGGCCCGCTCCGCC
>NQII01005492.1:33646-69440 GCA_002778355.1 Clitarchus hookeri
TTTTTTTTAAAATCCAATTTAACATAACTACTTGCCTTTCTTTAACTTTGCCGTTCACAACTTCCATGTTCATTTACTTTTGTATTTGCGAGGATGTGTTCTAAAATGCATCAATCGATGGCTTGGTACACGTCCACCAAATCCATCGACATTTCAGGCCGGTTGAACTAGTCGATACATCGATTCTACCGAACTCGACCTAGACAGTGAATTCCGAATCTTCGGTGTTCACCGGTTGATGCACTGACGAAATTCCAAAAACGCGGATGGCGCCAATCGCGGCCATGTTCTCCCAATCGCAGAAAGTCTGCGATGCATTGTACTGCATTCGCACGGGGCTCTGCTTTGAGACGCGCATAGCTCCAGCTAACTACGCGCTCAGACTTAGTAAGGTGAGTATGGAGCAGTGCCGGAATGAAAGGTCGGGGAAACGGGAGATCCCCGAGAAAACCCGCCGACCAGCGGCATCGTCCGGCACGATTCCCACTTGTGAAAATCCGGAGTGAACCGACCGGAGATTGAACCCGGTTCGTAGAGATGAAAGGCGAGCGCTGTAGTCCCTGCGCACTTCGGCCCCATCAGTACATTGGAGGCAAAATTAATAGTTCTGTGGTAAAACATGTATTTCAAACGCTCTGCAAACGAGTTCGAAGATCAGGTAAGCGGGTTTCTTAAGATAAGTAAGAAAACATTTTGGTAGTGCTCAGTCCGCCAACGGTGAACACGCCGGCCACATATTCCGCTTCGAAGTCCGCGTTTCAACGAGAGGGACATTTCCTTCAATGGCCGGGATACTGTGAATATGAACTCTACCCTGGCGGGATGACCAGAGTAATTATGCCGCAATTTTGGGACACCGCCATGAGTGAGCAAAACATTTCCTCTCAGAGAGATTCCAGACAGCCAAAGAGTAAAGTTTACTCACAGAGAAACATTTTGAAACGCCTCTAAGGCAGTCAACTAGGCCTGATAAACACGTATTAACAGGTATCATGGGTATCACTTAGAAAAAGGTTCTGTTGAATAAAACAGAATTTGTCTGTCGCAACCAAATTAATTATTNTCATGGGTATCACTTAGAAAAAGGTTCTGTTGAATAAAACAGAATTTGTCTGTCGCAACCAAATTAATTATTTTTATTGGGACAGTTAAATGTTTTGTTGCTGAAAACAATTGTTTCTGTTCATATTTGGTTGCGGCAAACTTTTAAAACTTCGTTGGTGCAACTGAAGATTTGTATGGGTTTCCATACATTAAACAGTTTCGAGTATCACAAAAATAATTGAAAGGACGACCTAGTTTCGAACCCGGAACTTTCGCGCCCAAACGCTACGCCTTTAAACCACTGGTAAAGTATTCATTGGCGAATTAAGAATGTTTTTAAATATATAAATGACCAATACATGACATGTGCGTAAACAAATATTTCCATGAGTTAATGCACAAAAAATCACTGTTACTATCACAATTGACACGAAAATTATAAACTAACTCTTGAGCTGTAATTNGTTTACTCACAGAGAAACATTTTGAAACGCCTCTAAGGCAGTCAACTAGGCCTGATAAACACGTATTAACAGGTACCATGGGTATCACTTAGAAAAAGGTTCTGTTGAATAAAACAGAATTTGTCTGTCGCAACCAAATTAATTATTTTTATTGGGACAGTTAAATGTTTTGTTGCTGAAAACAATTGTTTCTGTTCATATTTGGTTGCGGCAAACTTTTAAAATTTCGTTGGTGCAACTGAAGATTTGTATGGGTTTCCATGCATTAAACAGTTTCGAGTATCACAAAAATAATTGAAAGGACGACCTAGTTTCGAACCCGGAACTTTCGCGCCCAAACGCTACGCCTTTAAACCACTGGTAAAGTATTCATTGGCGAATTAAGAATGTTTTTAAATATATAAATAACATGTGCGTAAACAAATATTTCCTTGAGTTAATGCACAAAAAATCACTGTTACTATCACAATTGACACGAAAATTATAAACTAACTCTTGAGCTGTAATTCGAATAAAGGCAGTCAAATGGCTCGATTACACTACAGCCAACCAAATGAATGTCAGTGCTGGACCAATCTTGTTTTGTTGCTACCACAAATTCTGCAATAAAAACATACCACACTGTTCCAGTTTATGAAATGCTTATTCACTCCAAACTAAATATTAATTATAATATACTTTGATATTTATAATGTTTACGGCAGCCAACCTGGTTCGTGGAAAATATGTCCAAAATAATTAAATGAAGCAAAAACATTTAGATTATATTGAACAACCAAATAAATATTCTGATCAAAAAATTAATTTTAAACGCTCTATTTGATTCAATCGAACGAATGTAGATGTTTGTAACAAGAGGCGATTAGATGAAAGAACAAAATATTATTCAGCGTAAACAAACAATAATGAAGAAAATTAATTTGGTAGGTATATTCAACTGTATACCGCGAACTGCATCAGCACACGCCACCAACATCGCGTCACTGGCCAGCAACATGTTGGAACGCCGTCCGCCAATCAGCGCCTGGTAATCTACTTGCCAGCTGGCAGCCCAGCCAGTAGGAAACCTTTCGTAGCACGCAGCAGCCAATCAGATACAAAGCCCGTTCTTAGAGCCACGAGCAGCCAATCGGAGAATGGGTACGCCAATATCTAAGGAAACGACACACCATTTCCTCTCTTTGTATAGTAGATTCGCGGTAAGTTAGCACTCTTTTAATCAAACCTTTGAAAAAGCACTCCGTTTAAAAAGTGTTCGGTTGTTGCCTAAATATATCATGTATCACAAGAGCTTTATACCTATGTTAACATAAGAGCACCTTATTTTCGGTTAAATTGAACTTTTACTAATATTTTATATATGAATCATAATATTGCATTTAAAATTAATATAAATAAAAGCAGAGAGTAAATAGGTGGGTTGGTAATGAATATAGTAGCGCACTGTAACTTATGACTTGGGAGCTCTGTCAATGTCGAGTCATCTCCCAGGGAAATGTATCAATATGTCGGCGGTGGCACGGCGGATGGGAGAGAGTGCCTGCCAGCTACCTGTGTTGGGCACGGTTGGTGCTTTGCGAGTCGTTCTCTCTCTCTCTATTTCAATCTGGTAGGCGGGACCAAGTCTGTCCATATACCGGCCGGGGCGAATATAGTAAGAAATATTAATTAAGCAAAATATTACCACGCCGAGTGCGCACGGGTGTGGTGCATTGTCCTTTTGTTGAATTTTCTTGACTTAGTTAAGCTTAATTTGCATGAGACGGAGGAATAGCATGAAAGTAAAACTTCATGTAGGCTTCGGAAAAGTTGTAAGTAACCACGGATGGACTATACTTTATACTTATGTATTGTGAGGTGCTACTGTACAGGGTGAAGGCTGACAGAGGGCGCAGTAACAGTGGAGCGGTGTGATGTTCCGACACATCTCCGGGAGAAGTCGGCGATGTACCCTCCTCCGCGAAGCATCATGCGGGGCGCAGGCCGGAAGTGGCGGTGCGCATGCGCGGCGCGGTGATAAACGCCCCTCGGAGCGCCGGCGGCCACATTAAACGGGCCGTCCCGTAATTGGACACGGGCCCTCCGCAGGGTGTGGCCGCCATGCGTGGGAGGGTGGTGCGAGGGTGAGGGGCGAACATGCTAGCGACCAGCCGCGGGCAGGGGCTAATGAAATTGACTTCCCCTGATTAACGCTCGGCAGGCATAAAGCTGCAGCCAGCCCCGCGCTCACAAGCCCGCTAGACGAACACGTGCGAGGTATTGCTCCTCTCTCTACTGGAGAGACACTCGGCGAGAGGTGAAACAGCCGCTAGTATCGCCAACTACGGGGCCACGGTCGTCTAATCGCCTCCCACATAGGCGAACGGGGTTCGATTCCCGGCGGGGTCGCTCCCGAATTTTCGCATGTGGGAATCGTGCCGGACGATGCCGCTGGTGGCGGGATTTCTCGGGGATCTCCCGTTTCCCCAACCCTTACATTCCGGCTCTGCTCCATACTCACCACGTTTCACTCCCATCGGCTCTCAAGACTTCGATGTTAAGAGTCGCCCAAATCTCTCCCCACCCCCTCCTAACCTGCCGCGCACGCCAGCAAAAAATTGGAAAGCCGTTCGCCAAACAGCGCCTGGTAACCTACCTGGCAGCACAGCATGCAGTAAGTAGCCAATCAGGCAGAAGGCCCGTTCCCAAAGCCTCGCGCAGCCAATCTGAGAGTTGGTACGCCCACGTCAAAGGAACCGCCAAGCTATTTCATCTGTGTGTACATAATCTACTTCTGAAACACTTGAGAAAAAAATTTGTGTTGAAGGTAGAGACACGCCGCAGGTAGGTGTCAAATTGTCGCCGGTAGAACCATCGTGTCCATTTAAGCGGCTGTAACAAAAATAACGCCACGAAAATTAATTTTGCCTTTCGCAGTATGCTGTAGACAATCGAGATCAAGTATATAACAAGAGATTCCAGGGCGCCTGGAACCCTCCCAAGGCAAACACACAATCAGCAGAATTCAAGGCAAAATAACAACCAGAAAGAAAAGTTGCTTCATGAAATTTCGAGGGAACATTGTTTTCACTGATGAATCGAACCTGAGTTGGTTACCTAGAACTTCCCTAACCTATTTTTTACTGCCGTCTAGTCTTTGTTTTTGCTATCGTATTTTGAAATGTTTGAAATACTGTTAAGTTTAAATTGCATGCCATCGTGAAGTGTTTTCAAGAGTAAACTAATAAAAGTTATTTCACAGTAGCCACGGTCGCAGTATAATAAACGATGACATCGTATATCTAAATGGTAACATCCATAGGCAAAGCTAAAATTTCGATCAGAAAGGCGTCAATATCAAAGTTAAAGGAAAATTACTAAATTATAATTTTTTTTTCTCGGGTTCATTTTCACACTGAAAATACTTGTTGAGATTTGTGTCGTGTAGTATATAATGTATCTAACCATTTTTTTCCCCCATAGGTTTACTATTTCTTCTTTATTAGAAACCCTCCACACCCATCTCGGTTCCTCCACTACGATCATGCTGACTCTTGCCACACAAATTCTTAGACACGTGCGGCAAGATTGCCATTTTAATAGAATTTGTTTTGCCTAGCAAACTTGTCATATCATGTGTGATACAAGCTTGATTGAAGCCAAATTTATCATGACTGACACATTCTTGCTAATGGCAAGATTGTAGATGGCTTGAATTGTGCTTGTAGGTTGCCAAGTCAAGATTGCGGAAAGTTTAACAAATCAACCTTGCTACAACTTGACTTTTGGAGACTAGTTAGCTTGTTTCAAGATTGATTCAAACTTGTTGGTTTGCACAGCAATCTTAAATCAAGCTTACAGGCTTGGCATGACAAACTTGATTCAAGCGTGAGTCAAGCAGATTATGCTATTGGGGTCGTTATGGAAAATGGGGTAGAGAACCTAATACGACCTGCCATCTTAAATTATTTTAGAGGGATAGGCACAACCTTAAAAAAAGTCACATGGTCGACAGCGATGAATGCGTTTGTTTTTATTTCAATTTCTGTAAGACAAGTACTTTTTATGAATAAAATACTTTAACCAATTTGAATTTAATCAAACTGCATTACAGATTTGTTAAAGGATTGGATGGGATTAAGGGCTTCTTAACGTCTCCCGGTGTTATGCCTGAAGACTTATAAGGAGACGGCTTATAGACTAACTTATAACCTAAATTAAACTTATACCCATGCCTTATCTAGGATTCTAACGCAGAACCTTTCGCACCGCAGTCCGGTGGCGTACCAACCGACTGCGCCACGGGAGGTCGGCAAATTAGTTAAAAGAAGTATACTAATATCACAAAGGACGTGTTTACAAGAAGAGTGTTCTAACCTCCCATTCTACCCATGTTGTTAGACAGTCGTGTCGGCAGAGAAGCAGTTCAGTGTTGGGACAGGGGATTTGGTTCTACGCAGCCAGCGAGATCGCTCTACCCCATATTCNGGGGATTTGGTTCTACGCAGCCAGCGAGATCGCTCTACCCCATATTCACTTTACGGTGTGCAGACCTTAAAGTGCTAATTCCAACTTTCATGAAGAATATATTCGTGGTTTACGAACCTGCGGTAATCGAAGTTTCGCAGTTAACTTTGACGAAGACAGGCTCCACCGATTTCTTGACCGCCATACGCGCCAACCGTAACACTCTCACTGGCATCGATGNCCCACGTCAAAGGAACCGCCAAGCTATTTCATCTGTGTGTACATAATCTACTTCTGAAACACTTGAGAAAAAAATTTGTGTTGAAGGTAGAGACACGCCGCAGGTAGGTGTCAAATTGTCGCCGGTAGAACCATCGTGTCCATTTAAGCGGCTGTAACAAAAATAACGCCACGAAAATTAATTTTGCCTTTTGCAGTATGCTGGAGACAATCGAGATCAAGTATATAACAAGAGATTCCAGGGCGCCTGGAACCCTCCCAAGGCAAACACACAATCAGCAGAATTCAAGGCAAAATAACAACCAGAAAGAA
This sequence comes from Clitarchus hookeri, assembly GCA_002778355.1. NCBI lineage: Eukaryota > Metazoa > Arthropoda > Insecta > Phasmatodea > Phasmatidae > Clitarchus > Clitarchus hookeri. The sequence continues at coordinate 40,153 of NQII01005492.1, forward strand.
AAGTTGCTTCATGAAATTTCGAGGGAACATTGTTTTCACTGATGAATCGAACCTGAGTTGGTTACCTAGAACTTCCCTAGGCTATTTTTTACTGCCGTCTAGTCTTTGTTTTTGCTATCGTATTTTGAAATGTTTGAAATACTGTTAAGTTTAAATTGCATGCCATCGTGAAGTGTTTTCAAGAGTAAACTAATAAAAGTTATTTCACAGTAGCCACGGTCGCAGTATAATAAACGATGACATCGTATATCTAAATGGTAACATCCATAGGCAAAGCTAAAATTTCGATCAGAAAGGCGTCAATATCAAATTTAAAGGAAAATTACAAAATTATATTTTTTTTTTCTCGGGTTCATTTTCACACTGAAAATACTTGTTGAGATTTGTGTCGTGTAGTATATAATGTATCTAACCATTTTTTTCCCCATAGGTTTACTATTTCTTCTTTATTAGAAACCCTCCACACCCATCTCGGTTCCTCCACTACGATCATGCTGACTCTTGCCAAACAAATTCTTAGACACGTGCGGCATGATTTCCATTTTACTAGAATTTGTTTTGCCTAGCAAACTTGTCATATCATGTGTGATACAAGCTTGATTGAAGCCAAATTTATCATGACTGGCACATTCTTGCTAATGGCAAGATTGTAGATGGCTTGAATTGTGCTTGTAGGTTGCCAAGTCAAGATTGCGGAAAGTNCACATTCTTGCTAATGGCAAGATTGTAGATGGCTTGAATTGTGCTTGTAGGTTGCCAAGTCAAGATTGCGGAAAGTTTAACAAATCAACCTTGCTACAACTTGACTTTTGGAGACTAGTTAGCTTGTTTCAAGATTGATTCAAACTTGTTGGTTTGCACAGCAATCTTAAATCAAGCTTACAGGCTTGGCATGACAAACTTGATTCAAGCGTGAGTCAAGCAGATTATGCTATTGGGGTCGTTATGGAAAATGGGGTAGAGAACCTAATACGACCTGCCATCTTAAATTATTTTAGAGGGATAGGCACAACCTTAAAAAAAGTCACATGGTCGACAGCGATGAATGCGTTTGTTTTTATTTCAATTTCTGTAAGACAAGTACTTTTTATGAATAAAATACTTTAACCAATTTGAATTTAATCAAACTGCATTACAGATTTGTTAAAGGATTGGATGGGATTAAGGGCTTCTTAACGTCTCCCGGTGTTATGCCTGAAGACTTATAAGGAGANGATTTGTTAAAGGATTGGATGGGATTAAGGGCTTCTTAACGTCTCCCGGTGTTATGCCTGAAGACTTATAAGGAGACGGCTTATAGACTAACTTATAACCTAAATTAAACTTATACCCATGCCTTATCTAGGATTCTAACGCAGAACCTTCCGCACCGCAGTCCGGTGGCGTACCAACCGACTGCGCCACGGGAGGTCGGCAAATTAGTTAAAGGAAGTATACTAATATCACAAAGGACGTGTTTACAAGAAGAGTGTTCTAACCTCCCATTCTACCCATGTTGTTAGACAGTCGTGTCGGCAGAGAAGCAGTTCAGTGTTGGGACAGGGGATTTGGTTCTACGCAGCCAGCGAGATCGCTCTACCCCATATTCACTTTACGGTGTGCAGACCTTAAAGTGCTAATTCCAACTTTCATGAAGAATATATTCGTGGTTTACGAACCTGCGGTAATCGAAGTTTCGCAGTCTACTTTGACGAAGACAGGCTCCACCGATTTCTTGACCGCCATACGCGCCAACCGTAACACTCTCACTGGTATCGATGTCATATGACATTGCCTACTTTTTAACAGAGTTTTACTTAGTTTGCCGTCAATATTCCGACATCCCACATTTTTTAAACACGCCGGTGACCTAATATTAAGTCGCCAAGTTTTCACGAAGTTCACTGGAACATAATTTTACGTGCAACAGAACTCCAGAAGTAAAACTACTGCACAGAAGAGAATGGACTGAAGGCTGTGTTACCTAGGAGAGAACATTTACAGGCGCACTATCAACTCGACATTATATTGCCCTAGCCAACAATAAACGTTCCAGAAAGCACACCCGGTGAAGTGTGCGGTAAAGAGAAACCATCAGAAATACACAGTTGAAAATGTCTACCTAGCAACAGAATGAATTCCCGAGATACTCGGGGCTCTAGTCATAAGTGTTAAAACTTAGTATATCCTCCATCATACATATGAAAGTGAAATATACCTGGCATTAAATCGCAACCTCGTTTCCTCTTATCAGCAAAACACCGCAGTAGCACGCGAACATCCCTGACAGCCCGAGCAGGCAGGCATGTAAAGAAGGACCCAGCACAGTAGTGCTACACCACACCGCGCCTGTTTCAACGAAGGGCTTGTTCGTCGACGTTACAAGACCCTCGTCGACCGTGGGCGGGATGAAGACGCGATAGTGGCTTACGGGGGCCACATCCGGTCAATCCTCTTCCGGGAAGAGAATCGCCCCGTCCAGATCCCTCTCCACGTGTGTGGGAGAGTGGGAGGGGGACTCAATCGGATTGGACGGACAGCAGGCACCCTCCCGTATCGGACAATGACACATCAGGAGAAAAGAAAGACACGAGGCTGAACAGAGGAGAGAAACAATAGTTCAGGAAAACGAACGGGGGATTATCAGACTTCACCATTTCGAGGCATTCAGCAAGGCTGAATGAGTTAATGCTGACGTGAATAAGTCTTTCAATGAGGCCAACACACGGGACGCCAGGACGGTGACGGCGATGAACGTTTGCAGGGTGATCAACTCCGACACTATAACTTCGTGACGAATAACAAGAATGGAATAAATATAGTCTCATTCAATCTGGTATACGACTAGGGAATGCTCTCCGACAGAGTTTTAGCACCAAAAGTGCTGGAATTTCCGAAAGAAGCAGGAAAACGAAATGAAGACTTCGACGTGTGGTGGTTAAGCCAGAGCCTTAATCAAACACTAGGTGTGGGCAAGGATGATTCAGAGAACTCTGAAAATGAACATTTCTGAACACTTATTCGCAACAGTAATTCTGGAAAACAGCCAATCGGATCGCCAAACACCCGCACCAAGTCCAGAACCTGAACAGCAGGTGCCCAAAATGACTGGGTCAATCCTGCACCTGATTGACCCAGAGGACAACAACCCAGAATCAACAAACATATAGGATGAGACAAGCCCAGAGGGGCAAAATGATGGATGGCCTTGTGCCTGGAATACAGTATTGTATGTAAGGGAGTGTTTTGCTCATGTTGCTATCAATATGAGCAAACTCCTAAGGGACCAGAGGAGAAGAGCAGCCCACGTGCTCAGGAAACCAAGGGAAAATGAGGAGAGAGACACGGAAGAGGTAAAACAGGAAAGAGCGGAAAGAGAAGTCTCTCTTCTCAGAACCAAAGTAAGGAGGAACGAGATGGTGCCCCAAACAGACAGAATATTCACCATCGACTGGCCATCAGATAGGAATACTATTGATGCCTAAGTCCAAGCCTGGCCCTTGGGAGCTCACCCGAAAGAACAATGGGAACTCTACGACGAGGTCGTAAAAGGAGCCCAGATATCAAGACTGGAAGATCCAAAAGTCCTGTTGGCAGCAGTTGCCCTACTGGTTAGGTCGATGGACGGGGGAGAGAAGATCCTCTTCCCCCACATGGAGTGCGTTGACAGGCTCACCGTCGCCCAGGTAGGTCTGCCCACGAACACGGAGGCGCTTCTGAGCTTGCTCAAGGAGTGCTTCTGGAGAAAAGGGGAAGCATTCGACCCGTTCACGATCTATAAGGATGCCATTCGTACCTACGGGAGGCGTACCTTTGACTACAGTAAGCCCTTCACGGGGTACACTGTGGTCAGGTATTAGTCCTCTTCGGACGGTACCTTAACCAAACACCGGATTTGACACTACCCGATCACGACCTCTTCCTGGATAAAACACTGTTTTGTTCCAGGAAACTCCCAGCGATGGCCCCGGAATGTGATTTGGAAGTCGGATGAAATAACGCAAGTTTTTCCAAGGAAAGGACAAGGCCGAAGGCCTGAGCATGGCAGCGGAATGGGTGTATTTAATGTATTAGAATGAATCGAACGTCTGCAGAGTGGTTTAGAACAACGCTCTTTGCGCCCGGGGTCGAGGAGGCGGGAAACAATCCTGGATACCAGCTGTTTCCCAAATCTAAGCCCGACACAGGCCGGACGCACTGGGCCGAGAAAGTGCTCAGGGAATGCCGCCATACTTAACTTTACTCGTGAGAAGGACAATCGCGTGCGCGGTAGTGTGTAAAAGTTAGTGTGAGTATTCAGATTAGTGTGTTTTAAATTATTTTTGGACCATTATGACGGACTCACAATTCAAAGTTCCCGGTGGCGCCCTGCGAAACAAAAGAGCCGATCTAGCTTTTGTTTGTGGGAGTTAAAGTAAAGTAGAACGAAGCGCTCCTAGTATGACCTTTTAATAGGTATCGGCCACCAGGAGGGGAGGTTTGGTGAGGAAAGCGCCGGTTCCACCGGGAACTTTGGTATACGACTACGATGCGAGCATGACCTTGAGTTGGCACTGCGCATGCGCGAGGCGTGGGTGGGGGCCCGTGGCAACTATCGGCAATTTCCGGGAAATATATCTTGCGACTCCGACGTGCTAGCGACCTGATTTTGGTGCCAAACTACAGATGTCGTTTATACCAGTCGACTTAATTCGAAAAAGCCAAATATAAATTCCGTTACTTTCGTCTCATGCCCATATCCCAAGGAAAATATTACCCGCTAACGCGGACTTATTCACATACAACGCACGGCCGTGTCCCGACACAGTCACACTGCGACTTTTTACCTCTGTAGCGACCTCGATGACCTAGGTTCTGTGCTTGAACCTCAATAAGTCACGTAGAAGAGTCCCATTTTTAACTGTGCGTGGTTTAAAAACGTCAGACGGCTGCCTGGCAGCTGAATGTCAATACACATAAGTTATTTTATACGGTGAATAGCAAATAAAGATAATTAGAAACAACAGTATAAGGTATATGGTATGGTAGGGACTGCGTATGTACTGTATATTTCTTTCCGTTATACACAAATACTGCATAAACTGACATGAGGGTGAATGTAAACATGCCGAGAGCTGGAGCGCTATTCTCATCCACTTCCCAGTTGTCGGGAGTTTAATTACGAGAATATCACCAGCTGGGCGCAGTGGAGTTAACGATGTCCTGATAGGCAGCTGACCACTACACCACTACGGTGCACTGTAAAATAATGGTAATTTTTACTGAGAAATAACTTGTAATTTTAGAAATGTTTGTTACCAAAGCGAACCGGGTTCGATTCCCGGTGGGGTCGCCCCCAGATTTTCGCATGTGGAAATCGTGCTGGACGACGCCACTGATCGGCAGGATTTCTCGGGGATCTCCCGTTTCCCGCACCCTTGCATTCCGACGCTGCTCCATACCCACCTCACTCCACTTTCACCGACTCTCAAGACCTCGATGTTAAGAGCCGGCCTCCAAATCTCTTCACACACTTACTCATTCACAAATGTTTGTAACTGTACAAAAATTTATCTTGTAAAATTACTTGTTTGTAAAACTACAAGAGCCGTTTTTGTAACAAACCTTAAGAAATTTTAATGTTATAATGACCGGTTTCCACGAGCTCAAGTAAAATGGCTGACAGTCAACGCTGTAAAACCATACGTACATATTTGTGCAAAAACTAGAAGTGATGAAAAGTGTAGTTGTGTGCAAAAATAATTGTATTGCAAGTTTGAATAACGTAAAACAGCTAAAACAACTCGATCATAATAAAACTTATACAATTTATAAACACGTGACGCTGCTGCTCATTAACTGTTACTGTTTCATATCTTCGTAGCACTCATAAAATAAAATTAATGCGTTCTTCTTAAACGAATAACTTCACTAATATTATGTAGGTATTTACTGTTAAATTTATTGTAATAATTCCTAAGTTCTTAAGTCGAGTTGGTGTTGTGGTTAAGGGTGTGGACTAAGAGAACAAGTGCCGTTGGTTTTGTTCCCCGTGCTGGTAAATTATAACTTGTTATTATAGTGAATTAAACCTTGAAATAAAATTTTTACTATTCTCTGTTATAAATTATTTTTTAAATAATTAATTAATAATTAAAAATTAACATTTTATATAATAAAACAAATATAATTGTATGTACACTTCGCAATAATGTAAGCAGTAATACAACCCTATCAAATGTAATATTACAAATATATGTATATATATATATATATATATATACACACACACATGAATTCACAAGAAAACTGTTTCTACGTAGTTCTACAAAGAATTTTCTTGTAAACTGGGTTTCCAAGGATTTTCTTGTAAATGTACAAAATATGTTCACAGTGTCGTCGTGCCTTCCACCCTCTTATTGTTTCCACAACAAACTCTGACAAGCGGTAACGTGAACAACATTCGCGCCCCTGAATACACCAAGCGCTCTCTGACTATCATCGCCCAACTGAAATCCCAACCGTCAGTTTAAACAGTATGGTTTTTTTTTAATCAGAAGATAACCCACAGGAGTGAAGAGAGTGCTTCCAAACGTAAAAAACCTGAAATTAATATCTAAAAACGGCACAAAATCCATGACTTGCCCATAACTGGAACATGGAATCTTGTGATGCTAAAGAGAAGCCTTAGCGTCCTATAGATACCACGCATTTCGCCTACCAGTCAATAACAATAGTCACGCTTCAGATTAAATATCACATCTTAAATTACCACTTCTGCTTTCAATTTTCTGCCAGCAAAACAGTGCAATCGTGCAATGGAATGCACGTCTCCTTGCATGTTTTTCCTTCCCTTGTAAGCGTAAGGGGTTAGCCCTGAGACGCAATAATCCCGTTCCTACCGGGGACTAATACATAACACTTAGTTTTAGAGTAGGTTACAAAAATAAACTGGAGTGTTGCATAAGTTCTGGATAAGCATTTGTAGTCAGTAAACCTTGAGGTGTGTTAAGTATAATCTACTCGCGATTCCTTCACACTTTTTGATTAACACCTTTGAAAAATCAGCTCATTCATGACGTACTTGCTTGTTTCCTGAATATGTCATATCACACTTTAAATATGGAACACTTAGAATTAAGCAAACTCAGAGAAAATAGTGAAAATTGAACAACTGATAATCATGCCTGATACCTAATTAATATGATGGATGAATTTCACTGATTCATTTGTGATTCCCACTGAATGTTGAGAATTACACTGCCGTAAGTCACTTGTCCCCAGTTAATTTCCTTGATTTTCCAGTCGGCAGTAGATTAGCAGCTGACTTTCAGTGAATTTTATTTCACTATTGATATATCTGAATTGGGCTTAAGAGTGCACAAGCGATTTATACTTGTGTTAACATTAAAGCGCCTTTTTATTTTAAATTGAACTTTAACTTATATTCTATCTATAAATCATAAAATATAATAATTAATTAATATAAATATAAATAGAGAGAAAATAGGTATGTTGGTAATAACTAGAAATAAATGGTTCTTACACAAAATAAATTATACTGAGTACGCAGGAATTCGGTGCGTTGTGCCTCTGGAGTAATTTCCTATGATTAGTTAAGCTTTGTTTGCATCAGGCGGAGGAATAGCAGGGCTTCATAAAGGTTAAACTTAACTGTGAACAACCTATATTCCTCCGCTTCGTGCAATTAGAGGTGGAAAAGCAGACTAGAAGATAACGCGCCGTACTTGTATGCACTCAACTTAATGCTATTTTGTAGGGGAACTATTTCTTACTAGGCATTTTACCAACACACNCGCCGTACTTGTATGCACTCAACTTAATGCTATTTTGTAGGGGAACTATTTCTTACTAGGCATTTTACCAACACACTTATTTAATATTTTTATTTATTCAAATTAATTATAAATTAAAATTTTAATTTACACATAGAATGTTACTAAAAGTCAAATTTACTAGACTATAGTTACGAATACAGAGGTGAAATAGCAGCTCATATCGCGAACTCCGGCCGCAGACGCCAGCTACATGGCGTTACTGAGTAGATTCTCTGATTGGCTGCGGGCGCCGCCGACTTCGTCTCTTGTGCACTTGCGTAGCCTCCTCCGCCGCAGCCGAGGTGGCCGTCTCAAAGACGTCGGCTTCTCCTCGGGAAAACACAATTTTCTTTTCCGGCCCGCCCGCCCACGCGCACAAACACACGACGACCGGCATCTTTCGCCGCGTCTCACAAACAACTTCACACGAAAATTATACAGCAAGGCCGTGAATCCGAAATAGGCTATAAAGCCTGAAAAATGCCCTCCCCCGTCCCGGCCCCCTCTTCATCTATTTGTATTCATGTATTTAAATTGATTCCGGCCAGGGACCGGGCTCACCCCTTTCAGCCTGCAGTACGCACGGCGGGCCACCCGCACAGCATCTTCCTCGGAGAGGAATCTCCGCCANTTTCAGCCTGCAGTACGCACGGCGGGCCACCCGCACAGCATCTTCCTCGGAGAGGAATCTCCGCCAACATATGACTGTGGCATCCCGGTAACAACCGCCCATGTGCCGCCAGCTTCTCGCACTTTTCACACATCACCACATCACCACAGTCTATTCGCGGTTTCTTCACACTTTTAATAAAACCTTTGAACAATCAGCGCATGATGACGTGTTCGGTTGTTTCCTAGATACACCATGTATCACAGCAAGCGTCTTGTATTTGTGTTAACATAAAAGTGCCTTTTTTTAATTTTTATAAATTTAACTTCTACTCACTTTTTATTTATAAATTATAACATGCCACCTATAATTAATATGAATGGAAACAGAGAGGAAAGAGGTACATTGGTAATGCCTAGTAAGAAATAGTTCTCACAGAANCTATAATTAATATGAATGGAAACAGAGAGGAAAGAGGTACATTGGTAATGCCTAGTAAGAAATAGTTCTCACAGAAAATATTATTAAGGTGAGTGCGCATGAATGCGGTGCGCTGTTCTCTTAGTGTAATTGTATAGACTCGGTTAAGCTTTGTTTGCATGAGGCGGAGGAATATCCCGGAAGTAGAACTTTTGCAGGGCTTTACAAATGTTGGAAGTAAGTGCGAATGGACTACATCGAGTGCTTTGGCAACCTTTGAAAAATGTCACTGACCTACCTACACATATAACACACGCACTGAATGTCGTGCGCCCAGCAAAGTAGGTGACACCGGAGGGCAGGTACTTCCACGTCTTAACGTTGAATTGAAAGAGTGTGGTAAACATTTGTGAATACTGACATTAGTTCCTTCGCTTTCTGTTTCTTTCACTGCGCATGTAAATGTAAGAACTAGCGAGTTAGTAAAATAATCACTTTTCTAATTGACTGGCGAATCAATAAAGGAAACATGCCCATTGTAATGTTAATTTTGCATACGATGGAAACATACACACTGTGCATACACGTATGTTAAGCTGGTCTTTCGAAAGTGTTCAGTTTACAGTGAAATGCCTACACTCTAAAACCACATTCTTTGCTGCAGCTTGCGATTTTCGATACAAAAAAAATTTGTTAGATGTGAGCAACTGCAAAGTTGGTTTGCCACAAACAAAATTTTTGTTTCCAAAATCTGTGTATTTGTGACAGTGAAAATGTTTGCATTGCCACAATATTTCAGCAGTTTCAAGGTTGAACAATTATGCCGATGATGTAAGGAATTCGTTATTTGTTAACGTAGCATTTTGTAAGTTTCGTTAAGCAGGCACTAAAATCTATAATGTTCGAAAAAACAAAGATAACTTTACTGTAAACAAACAAAGCTGAAAGAAATGATTGCTTGCTATGAAGAAAGGTACTGTAGCCATTGCTTAAAACTGTATAAACAATAATGTTTAATAGCAGATAACAGAAGTTTCTTTAATTCCCCCTTAGAATTAAAGAAAGGTTTTGTTACTGTAAACAAAACAGTCTCAAATAAACGCTTTTCACTAATGTGCAAGAAACTTGTAAGTATTTTTTTTTTCACTAAGTGTACCGAATTTGTACGCCAGTTCTCAGTCGCAATACGACAGAGTACCTGCCACACCACCAGATCGACGTCCTCTTCGTCTGCGCGTAACAGCATACCGATAATTGTACTGAGGATCTGTTTGAATATTCGTGTGTGTCAGGCCTGATACACACAACTTCACGCGATTGATATTCCCGAGAACGGACACAACATACAACAGAGTCCAGACGTCGGAGTTCTTAGGCAATTCGCATCTCACAAGCCAGAGTCCTGCTATAGAATTAAATATCTGCAGAAACGTCAATGCTGAACCACGCAGGGTACTTTACCACACCACTGCCATCTATGACCTTAAACTTCAAACAAAAATACCTTTAAAGCATTGAAGAGTAAGAAATAATTGTATACACTTAGCATAATAGCGTATTTTCCGTTACAATATGAAATAATTGTCTATGACAATAGCGGAAATTTACATTTCAAAATTTAATGAAAGAAATCAAAATAATATTGTTGGAATATTTGGTACGTGATTAGCCCATATTTCAATTTAATTTTATACATTCAACTTTACGCCAAAATAGTCGGACGTTAAACACTTACCTCAAGTATCCAAGAGTAGGATTTCAAATAAATTGAAACATAGCGACTTCAGCAAACAGTTGTGTGCAAAGCGATCTTTATGTCAAAATTACTAATTGAAATTTACATGAATTTAGATTTTTTTTAAAGTTAATGCGTTCATATTTACGCTAGATTATACTGAGAATGTTATTTTTCTAAGAATTCGGTATTTTTATTAGGTTATTGTCGAGGTCGCATCACAAAACCCTATATACTCGAATTTGAGAAAAAATGCTTAACGTCTTAGGACACCTATCGATCAGTCCATAGCATTATGAAACAACAGTGGGTGAAAGTAACGACAAAAGTACTGTGACGCCTCAAATAACTGCTACTTATTACCGTCACAGTTATATCAGTTTATATTTGCAATCAGTAAGTTAACGTAATATTTATTTGTTTTATTTATTATATGTTTGTGGCAGATATATTTTATTTACCGCAGCTCTAATTATATTATTAAATTGCAAGTTGTTTTAACATCACAAAACGTATTTCCATGTAATGATGTTTGTAAGTCTTTATGTTTTCATTCACAAAGTTATTTTTATGTGGGCCACTTTGCATGAACGAATTTGTTGATTGGTTGCTATGGTAACACAAGACGTATGTAATGATGTAGCCGTCTCGTGATTGGCGCGATGTTTAAAGGCGTCGTTTAAGTATGGAGTTTTAAAGGCTTTTAGCCATCTTGGTTTTCCCGTCAGGCAGGCGAGGACCTGGCGGGTCATCGGCCTGAGAGTTATTTTATTTTGCTGGTTAATTGGCCGAGTCCCGTACAGAAATGCAGACTGCCGACAGCGAAGACGCGCGGCNGAGTTATTTTATTTTGCTGGTTAATTGGCCGAGTCCCGTACAGAAATGCAGACTGCCGACAGCGAAGACGCGCGGCATCTGAAGAAGAATATTTAAGTCTGCACGCGCTACCTATGCGGATTATACTCAAAGCCAAGGTAGAGCTACAGCGATTACGCGTCTTAAGGCAAAGACTCCAGTGACGTACCTAAGGCTCGAAAGCCTAGCGAGGGAAGACTAAGGCCCACGACCAGCGGAACCAGCTACGGAAAACTTCAAGCGTTGCTGCATAATCAAGATATATTTNGGGAAGACTAAGGCCCACGACCAGCGGAACCAGCTACGGAAAACTTCAAGCGTTGCTGCATAATCAAGATATATTTGAAGTTATGTATGATGAATTTTCAACGCAGAGACTATGGCTGTAAAATAATTAAGGATTTTTGAGAAACTAATCTGGCTTACGTTACGCTATCTTGGATAATAATTTTTGTTAAAGTTGCTCTACCTGTATGCCTACGGAGCCCTGAACTGAGGTCTCATGTTCTCCCAACTGAGATGGTGTAAGAAAATTATTAATTAATTTAATTTACACATTTTGAAATAATTTAGAGAAACTGAAGATACTTGATTGCAATTGTATTGCAATTAAGAAATACATAAGAAAGGGCTACATCCATAGTTATGGCCACACAAAGCCTAGTGAATTTTGAAATCAATAACGAGCTGCTACATAATACTTACTATTTGCACATATATTTACTTAATTCATAATGTTTCAACTAAAACATTTATTTTTAATTTAAATAAATTTTACTTCTACTCAAGTATCTGTGGGTAATGATTTGTTCAGTAGCTAGTGGTAGTTTTCGGTTTTATATTTCTTCCNTTTACTTCTACTCAAGTATCTGTGGGTAATGATTTGTTCAGTAGCTAGTGGTAGTTTTCGGTTTTATATTTCTTCCTAGATAGTAACTGGGCAAGATGGCGCGTGCGGCGGGTTGGGTTGAAGAGTTACCACGCGTGGAAAAGCATAAAAGAGGAAAGCCTTCAGATATCTGTCGCAAAAATAGTAATTATTTAATGCTAAACGTAAATTGACTTCCTTACAAATATGTGATTAAAACAGTTATTGCGCTTGCAATGTGAGAAGGAAGAGGTTGTGATTGTGACAGCCGACTTCTCATGACGCTTGTTTTAATTGCTGGAGAGACAACGCGTACCTTCGACGTGTGCGTACAGACAGAGTNGTGATTGTGACAGCCGACTTCTCATGACGCTTGTTTTAATTGCTGGAGAGACAACGCGTACCTTCGACGTGTGCGTGCAGACAGAGTAAAGCCTGGTTCACATGTACGCCATAAAGCCTGGTTCACATGTACGCCAATCACGTCGAAAAGACACAGCGGAAAAGTAGAACAGCCAATCAGACACCGCCGTTCTCGTTATCCGCGCGAGTCACGCAGAAAGAGCACACTTCGTCGATATTTCCAAGGAGTCAGTTCGCGCATTTCATACCACTAATTTCTTAGATAGTCAACGTGTATTGGTGTAGTAGTATATAGGGTCTAAAAGATCAATGCATGCATTTATAATAAAATACGTCAACTGAAAGTTAATTGTATTCAACACTAGTATTGTAATTGTAGTTTGAAAATGAACCCGTAGATAGCACTACAATGTAAACTTTTTTTGTAACTATAAAACAAAATTACCGTCACTTGAAAGTCATTAAGTAAACATTCGTACTACAATAGAGTTAACCCTTTCAGACCCACTTTAATTTACGGTTTCAGGTGTTGCAAACAAAAGATCTTATGATGCCTGCTGTACGTATGTCGACACAACACTTGTTTCGTAGTCACAGTTAATGAACAGTAAGCTATAAGTTCGGCTACAGTTATATGAACAAATTACAACATAGACCAGTAAGACGGTTTGCGAATCATTAACCCACAGGTAAGATCATTGGTCACTGAGCTCCGCAGTGTGCAGTACAGACCTAAAATTACCTACACGTGCGTAATGTACACAATCGTGTAGACTGGGTCGGAATGGGTTAATAAACATGAGTAGAAACATGGCATGGTCTAGTTTGTTGCCATCATTTACTTTGGAACCTTGGCACTAAAAACATTGAAGAGCCAAAAAAACTGGTACACCTGCTTATATCGTATGGGGCCCCCCGAGCACGCAGAAGTGCCGCAAGACGACGTGGCATGGACTCGACTAATGTCTGAAGGTATGCAGGAGGCAATTCACACCATGAATCCTGCAGGGCAGTCCACAAATCCAATCTGCGCCAATTTGAGAAAGGGTTGCACGTCTGTCACGTTTAATGATTCTCGTCAGTCGTCGTTTGTCCCGTTCTTTCACGATCTTTTTCCGGCCGCAGCGATGTCGAAGATGTGATGTTTTACCGGATTCCCGATATTCACGGTACACTCGTGAAATGGTCGTGCCCGAACATCCAAATGTTATCGCTACCTCGGAGATGCTATGTCCCATCTCTCGTGCGCCGACTATAACACTACGTTCGAACCCACTTAAATATTGATAACCTGCAATTTTAGCAGCAGTAACCGATCTAGCTGCCGACCGCATCGCGTTACTCTGATTGGTTCCATACCTCTGTTATTTGCATACGCACGCCTATGCAAGTGTATAACGAAAGAAACAGTCGTAAACAGACTTGAACCAAACGGTAAATTGGAACGCAGCAAAATCTGCTTACGTGTGAACAACCATAGGTTTTGTCCGCTCTGTATGTTTGACGTGAAGTGTGAATCAAGCTACGTACAAGCTCCCACCTCGGAATGCAGACAAGGGGCCGACACTATGGAAGCTGTCGAGTCATTACTCAGTCGCGTTACCAGCACCAAAAATAACACGGAAATTCANCAAGCTCCCACCTCGGAATGCAGACAAGGGGCCGACACTATGGAAGCTGTCGAGTCATTACTCAGTCGCGTTACCACCAAAAATAACACGGAAATTAATTCATGCTTAGCAATTGTAAACTTACGAACAACGAGAACACCTTTGCTCAATTTACTTATGTTAAATGTCTAGAAAATTATTTTACCTTTAGTGTATAAAACATTATTATAACGACACAAATTTGTGACTTCATGCGATCGTTGTACTGTTAGTGTCTTGTTCCAGTTAATGCTCTTTGCCATCCCTACCGCAATGTTAGCTGAGATCGTTGATTTTCAGATTGGTTTATGATAAGGGCGTGAAAAATACAAAAGTGTTCCTTTAAAATTAGGCGTCACCAGATTTCAATGCCTAATTGTCGAAATATTCGAAGTCAAACCTTCAAGTTGTGTATGGCAGTTTTACACTTTGCTGAAAAGTAATAAAAATAGCAACGTCGCCTAGCCAACGTTGATCTTGGTGTAGAAGGGGTCCATAGATTTGTTAATGTTCGTGTTCTTTCGTATACATTCGGGTTAACAGGGTGGCTAATACCTTAATTCTTATATTTTCATAGCATTGATGTGCTTGTTGACAATAAAAGTGTGACATGTTTACAATATAATTTGTAGCTTCGGAATAGCAGCTCGACGCAATAAATGCCAGTGTCTCCTCTGAGCTTAGTTACTCTGTGGCTCAGACAAAAGGCAAAATAAGCTGCATGTATGACTCCAGGCAGATAGCCGCTTATCGTTCCCAAAAGGGACTTTTTCCCTGGTGTGGTGGAGAAAATCAGTTTACCGTCCCTGACCTAGGTCTGAAGGCAGACGTGCCGAGAATTTCATTAAGTGTTTATATACTACGCAGGTTCCTTCCCTCCTGGCACGTGGGGGAAACTGCGTTCTACGTCACCGCACCCCCCTCCCCCGTAAATGCCTTGTGGTCGACGAGTTTACCAAACATCAGCTGTATACGGACCGTTAACCTCCGCGCGAGCTACACAAGCGAATTCATTCTGCGGAACTAAGCGACCAAAAATCTCCACTAAACGAAAAAGTGAAAAATAAATGTAATTTTCTTTACTATCCGACAAACACCATATAGCCGGGGCCGCAATTGTTCAGTGGTCAGAATACTCGCCCCCCACTAAAACTAATAGGGTTCGATTTTCGGCGGGATAACCAGAATATTTGAATGTGGGAAACACGGCGGACGTTGCCACTGGTCAGCGGGGTTTATCGGGATTGCTGTCGTTACTCCCACCTTATCATTCCTCCGCTGCTCTTTCTCCACTTCATTTCATCTCATTTTCACCGGCGTTCAAAAACCTCGTTGCCAAACGCCGACCAAACCTCTCAAACACCCTTTCTGTCTGGACACTGGGCTGTCGTTACAGTGCCGGACGGACTTCTTAATACTGTTACGAGGTCACCTGAGGGGCGTATGTGAATTCGTGAGGGATTAAGGTATTAATAAAAATATAATAATTAAATTTGATTTCTAATTCATTCACACAGCTATTATTTAAATCTTTCAATTATCTTTATCCACTCTTATCCTTTTTATTTCTCAGTGAGCACAATATTGAAATATATTTCAACTCTAATTACCGTCCTTTTCAATGTATCTGTTTCGTTATAGTCAATTAACTCATGCTCATCATTAACATACGTTCAGTTTGTCTGTTGCCATAATTTGTAATGTCCTTCACTCACACATCCAGTCTAAAAGTCCAGTCTGCCCGCCGCACTCTTCATTGCTTGATACTCGCAGTAGCAGATTTCCCTTCCGCTGGTCACTTCTCCCGCCGCTCGTCGTCTATCGCTGAAACTCCAGCCACTTCACCCATTCAACAACTACTCAACTACTCCCGGCCCAGAGGCCCGTCGCACTATTTATACTCTTCTGGCCTTGGCCTGGAGAGTTCGACGCACCCCGAGTCATGCTGACAGAATCTAGGGCAGGAAAACACAAGAAAATTCCTTAGATAAATGCAGAAATTCAATACAACCAAGGTCTCAGTAGCGCGTGCCGCAAAAGGGGTATCACGGCGCCATGCAGAAGTATGCGTGGCGGGATGCTTTGTGTAACAGATACGCGTTTCTTGTTTATCGCTCGCCTGTCATTCAAAACATTCCATTGCTTTGCCGCTCGTTATAATATTACAGTTCTGCCCTTCACTTGGCCCGCTCACGCAGGGCGGGCCAAGGTCAGCGGCGCGCAGAAGCGACATGTAACAATAGCTTGCACCATCGATACACGTCGTGAAAAAGACATTTATTACTCGACCAAGCCAAGTGTACATACGGAAAATAAATGAACTGCTCAAGGTCACGCCATTATATTCCTTCCGCCTTCCACCTCCAGGATAGGATAAAGCACTCGTCAGCGGGTGTCAGGTGGCCCAGTGTTGACTAACTCGCGTTGCCGAGTCGATGCTTCCGCGTGGGCTGGTGTCTGTAGAAGTTGCTTATATTCATGTGGACAGGTGCCCTCTCAACGGCTACAATAGCACTCGAGCCTCGTCCTTCTATGGCTGCACAATTTCCTTGTTCAAGTAGTAAATATAACGACACAAGTTCTTCCTAATATATTTCTTGAAAGTATAAACTGCTGACATGAAAATACCTTTTAAAAAGTTAGGATAAAAAGGCAATGCTATGCACGTTACGGAAATTAGTTCTCGCCATCTTGTATTTACGGAATTATCGCCACAACCTGCATCTCAGATTTTGTATTTTATTTTAAGCATCAACAGCGCTTAGATATTGCTTTGAANCAGCGCTTAGATATTGATTTGAACATGTTCTAAGTGAGAAGTTGAATCAACTTTGATATAACGCAAAGGTAATATAGTGTCAATTAATAAGTTTAATTAAACATTTTGTTTTTACTTTTGTTTTTCTGTATACATCTTTATTACCACTATCTTACGTGTGAATAGTATACTTGTTAATCGGATATGCATGTAATTACAGTTTAAGAGNAACATGTTCTAAGTGAGAAGTTGAATCAACTTTGATATAACGCAAAGGTAATATAGTGTCAATTAATAAGTTTAATGAAACATTTTGTTTTTACTTTTGTTTTTCTGTATACATCTTTATTACCACTATCTTACGTGTGAATAGTATACTTGTTAATCGGATATGCATGTAATTACAGTTTAAGAGAAAACTTTGTTTGTAGGCAATTGAATGAAAAATTAACAATTTAAAAACTCAAAATAAAAAAAAATAAAAACTTATGAACACAAATTGGCGTCAATTTAGATGAGAGGTAAGGTAATCATTGGCACATTGATGTAACTGTTTGTAATAATACTACACCAATTTTTCGTAAGTACATTTACTATTTGTTTATATACGCAAACATACATTTATTATATATGCGAGATTTTTCTAACTCCATATGCATCAAATTGTGTAGCACTGCATTACAAGTTGTCAAAGAAGGGCTGCTCTTAGCTCCAGTGCAAATACAACGATCATTTTATACAAAAAAATTAGAAAGAGTTAACGCAATGATAAAGTAACGAGCCCCGTGTTAACTTCAACGTAACATGGGCGCGATATTTGCCTTGTAGCGTTCGAGGCACAGCTAATAGGGGCGACGCCGCTCGTACGTGCAAGGCGCTGAACCGACGTGCACTGCTTCCGTCCTCACTGTTTTCCGTACACATTACATTTGTAACAGTGGAACTCTATTACACACAACTGCGACTGTACCGTTGTATTTTGCTACTACATGTTACGGAAACTACGCAGGCAAGCTCTACATTTGTTTGTTTTTTTCTTTTCTTTTTTTCATTTTTGCGAATTTTTGTTTTGTTTAGAATACACTCAATATGACAAAAACAAAACCGCACGCGCTTAGATACTTGGCTTTTATATTTTCTGCCAAAAAGTTGTAATCGCCAAGATATTAATTTGCTGTGATACGCGTCAGCGCACAAACAATTAATGCACAGTAAACATGTGCGGACTGCTAACTGTTAAACATAGCCGCCCAAGATGTTGGAACGCGATATGCTTTGACGCACGCGAGTAGCGAACCCCTTGGCCTCGGTACTAGCACGGCTGCCGTGGCGCTAACAGCGCCTTGCTAAACATGCTCAAGACATGCGTCAATATTGATCTCCAACACGAAGAACATCCGCGCGCCATATCAGGCGCTGGGGGCGCAGCCGTCACAGGCAATCTCGTCTGAGCGCGCCGACGTGCAGCGGCCAACCAGACTGGCGCTACGCGTCGCATCANCCCCCCCCCCTCCAGGTTGTTACGGCGGGTCTGTTTAGTTCAACCGCCGCCAGGCATCTACAAAACTCTCAATAACAGCTCCGTACCTCCTCTAATACCACATATGTATCAACATTGCACAGATACAGCCCGGAAGCGTGCAAACACACGTCCGCTGAAGCTAATCACACATCTCAAACATAAACAAAACGTTAGGTGATTTTATAATGTTCTACAGAGAAAACCACACTTATATCTAACGTCTTAATTAAGGGGCGTCTTCCTAGTTATATGCCGTAGAAAATTATCTCGAAGGCAGCTCACTGTAAAGACGACATTTTAAATGATGTAATTTTCCATTATATTAATTTTTGGAAGTAAAATAGTTGAACTGCGAAGATCATAAACAAATTTTAGTACAAATATTCTTGGTGGCCCTAACGTAGTTAAACAATTCTTCAATTGAAGCAAGTTCCGGTCAATACGAAGGAAAACATTGGTGTGAATTTGTAAGTCGGCTTTTTTGCAATGCAAGTAGAGAATCAGCTTTGAAATTTTACTAGATGAATATAAAATAAGTATGTTTTACTAACTTCGAATTAACTAAGGCCTATTTCTGAAGCTAATTTACAGGACAAATATGAATATACCTTCACGAAACAACACACTGTATTCAAAATTAACAAATTTAAAAAAAACTTATAGTTGCATTTTATTTATGTAACTAGCTTAATCTCAAAATATAAACTAACACAAACAAGCCAAAAATTTTACGCACCCGTAATAAATCCGAGTTAATAATTAAGGACCAAATAAATGTTCAACCGAACATGTAGGTTATATTTAAAGGAAATTTAATTGTCTCTTTAATTATGAAGTGCATTTATTCTATGCTTAAATATACGGCAAAAGAAAAAGGAATGTAACACTACAACTTCGTATAAATTCTATCAAACCAAAATTTACTAATTCCTGCTTACAGAAGATAACTTCACTCCAATAGCTAGTTCATCCACCACAAAAAAAAATGTAACCTGACAAAATCGCTACAATGTATTACACTGTACGAGAAACTATGCAAGTAAAACTGATGTGCAATAACATTCCTAAAGACAGTTAAATACGTGTGAAGCCATAACTCATAATAACAACCAACCACAAAGAAAGCATTACATTATCACACGTCTCAAAACAATACAGAACACAGCGACATTTGAAAATGGAAAAAAAAATTGTAGCTTACACGACCGGGTATGAACACGTTTTGAAAGAGCCAAGCATTTTACTGAATATACGAAAATGTGAATAAAACTTGTCTCATTTATTAGACGGTCCTGGCATTTTTTATTTAGCTATATTTCGTAGCATTGCGTTTACCAACTCAATGCCCAATGCAAATTAATAACGTTATTTTCTTCCCTAAGTTTTCCCTTTCGCTACTTTCCCATTTCAAGAACAGAAATCAAACAGATTTAAATTTGCTATTTTTTTAAGTTCAAATGTAACATAATTTGGCAGTAAATCGTTAGGAATCTCGGCAAGATACTGTTTTTCCACTCTTTATTTCACCGTCTCTCTCTCTTTCTTACGCGCGCGCGCACATACACACACGCGCGACGCAAGCACAAACGATGGGTATGAATTTCGGTGGATTATTACCCAACAGTAGTGTCTAAAAAAAGCAAAAAATTTCAAAACATCCGCATTTCCTTACTTTTGAGATTCACGGGAGAATAATAAGAAATTATAGCAAGGCATCCCTTGTAAAGACGAAACGAGAATGCGGAAATGTAGTTAGGCGTGGAACAGGTTACCTTTTCAAAAACCTTGCAAACTTTATGAAAAATATGAAGAAAAGCGGAACTTGGGCGGTAGTCTAATGAACAACACTGTGTTGTTAACTGAGCGGGAGACTGAGAAGTTCTGTAAAACTGGGGCTTCAATCCTGAAGCACCAATCACAATTCACTGGCCTGCAACGAATGAAATTCATCCAAGACAATCGCGCTTAGGTATTACGTAGGTCCTAAGGTCTACCATAGAACTGATCGACGTTTATCAATAGCTCAAAATATCAGACTGATAAATAGTTAATGAGCTACTATATTACAAATAAGGATCATGTTTTGGAACTCTGCATATGCACCATGCATTTTTAAAACGTTTCGAGAAATGTTGTGAGGAAGAGATTAGATGTCGCGTTTCCAAATGCAAAATACCGTCTACATACCTACGTGTGGGGGTATTTAATAAGGATCATCAGACGCGGGAAATGTCTACTAATACGCGTCCCTGCGGACTACCAATAGAATTGCCACACTACTGCGAATTTCACGCTCAAGGACAGCGACACTACACTAGCTACGAGTTACCCCCCCCCCCCCCCCNCCCCACGCATCTAGCTGCTCCTGCATTTCATACTCTCTTCCTTCCTCTCCTCTAAGGTGTGCAATGCCTTCGAGGAGTGGAGTGGAGAGATTTGGGCGGCTCTTAACAGCAAGGTCTTGAGAGCGGATGAGGTTGAAGTGACGTATGGTGAAGTGACGCGAGTATGGGGCAGCGTCGGAATGCATGGAAAGGGGGAAAAGGTAATACAACACACTCATCAGAAGTTTCCTCGAGGTTATTCTAGTTTTAAAATGTAAACCGACTTAAATTGAACGCAGCAGTACATTTTCCCGGTCGGCATATCATATGAAATGTCAAGAATTTGCGTGACAAGAAACTATGTATTTGGAAATACAGCAGAAAGGAATACCAAACAATGCCACTTCACTTTATTTATTACATTAATGAATACTCTATTTCAGAGTTACAAACTGAAATTTTTAATCACGCTTCTCGAGAACTGCTATTTCGTTGACACATGATCGTAGACCAGAAAAAAATTATATAAAACATTGAATTAACTAATTTGAACGTTGCGTCAGCCAGGTGATTATGTCAAAGAGTTAGAAACATAAATGTGTAACAACGCCAAATTTTATTTTCATTTGCACATAACAAAAATAAACTAAATTGAACGCGGCAAACGCTTTTTTCTTTATAGTGAAACAAGTAACTATCTCTGGAAGTTGGCGGCCAATTGAACTATGGGTATTGTGGTCATTGTTTACGTTAAAATACATGCAGTTACGGGCAGTGATGTTTCAGCGGCTGGGTTCACGACTGCTCACTTCTTCGTGACTTTAAACAAAATTAATCGAAAAAAAAAAAACGACTGAACAATTCTTTTGGTTAAGATCGTTAACATTTTCTCTCTAGTGGCAAAATGTAATTTCTTTCCTAGCTTAATCCTGATTATTTTGTGGCATTGTACCACCTACGTAAGAAGTATGGTTATGTTCGAAATGTTTTAAATAAAAAGTAGAAAATGTACTATACACATCTCCCATAACTTTATCATCATACTCGATCCTGACATCATCGCCAATCTTCTTTACAGTACCATTATTAAATATCATTGTNCCATAACTTTATCATCATACTCGATCCTGACATCATCGCCAATCTTCTTTACAGTACCATTATTAAATATCATTGTATTAATTGGATTATAGCTTTCATTTCACTTGTAACACGTTATGCATCTCTTTAAAAACCTTATGTTACCAATTTTACGCATTGCACTAAAAATTACCAAGATGCATACCAATATACGTAATAACATACAACGTTCAAATCTAGTAGCAAATTTCAAATAATTCACTCTTATTAACAAACGCATCAAACTTCTTCGCAGAAAATATTCGCAAAACATTTCTACCACAGCTGACTATACTAACTTACCAGGCCAACTTACCAGACTAACTGACCAGGCCAACCAACTAGTTTCGAAACATTCCCCACAAATATTCTCCTCATTTCATTCGTTCGCCATATATAACTCAGTCGATTTTAAACTACCCGATTAAGGCATAATACTTCAAATTGAACTATAGCCCTTCCTACTGTATACTATCGCATACATTTGACCTTAAACATAATCTTAATTTATTGTTTACGCCACTGAATGAATAAGTCTTTCAGAAAAGCATAAGGGACTGTATTAGAAATTAAACACACATTAACATGTACATAAATTTTATTTATTGACTTACTATATACATTCTATCTTTCTGTTTATTTTGAACATTACATTTTTACATTTCTCAGATGTCTGCAGATTATGGATAGTAGCCAAAGTCTCATATGATATAACACCGATTCTTCAGTTCATCGATGATTGAAGAGATCTCAACAATGTGTGGGAGATCCTCACGTTTCTGCAGGTCAATCAAATATCAGAGTCTAAAGTGCATTCGTCTTCGGGGAATATATAACGAGCGTTATTGACGCCTTTAGTCTTCTTCACACCGCTTGTCGAAGGAAACTCGTTGGTGAAATATGTGGGAACATCGAGAGAAATATCATTCTTTACATCACATACTTCATCAGGGGTTACATCAGATGAGACTGTTGGCTACTATCCATGATCCGCAAACATCTGAGAAATGTAAATATGGAATGTTAAAAATAATTAGACAAATAGAATATATATAGTAGTAAAATAAATGAAATTTATGTATATAATAATATGTGTTTAATTTCTTATACAGTCCCTTCTGCTTCTCTGAAAAACTTATTAATTCTGTGGTGTAAACAATCAATTGAGAGTATGTTTAAGATCAAATTTATGTGAGTGCGAGCAGTAGGAGGGCTATATTTCGAGTTGAAGTATTATGTATACTCGGGTCGTTTAAAGTCAACTGAGATCTACATGGTGACCGAATGAAATGAGAATATTTTTGGGGAATGTTTTGCAACTAGTTGGTTGGCCTGGTAAGTTGGCCTGGTAAGTTAGTATAACCCTTTGGTATGGTCAGCTCTGGTAGAACTGTTTTGCGAAGATTCTGCGAAGATTTTCTGCGAAGAGGTTAGCTACTAAACTTTTATTAGGAGACTTTTTTTTCCGAGATTTTTCATCATCTTTTAATTGTAGACCTATAGGTGAGTGGTATGGCAGGTTGGTTTTGTTGGTTGGCTTAGCCAGTTTTGCAGGAACTGGTCTCGCCAGGAGTTAGTCATGGGCTCAGACAGTCTCGTCAGGAACCAGTCTTGGGTGGAGTTAGTCTTGAGTGGAGTCACTCTTGGGTGGAGTCAGTCTTGGGTGGAGTCAGTCTTGGGTGGAGTCAGTCTTGGGTGGAGTCGGCCGTGGGTGGAGTTAGTCTTGGGTGGAGTCAGTATTGGGTGAAGGTAGTCTTGGGTGGAGTCGGTCTTGTTCGCAGTCAGTCGTTAATTAGTATTTTAAGTCGTTATGGTCCCTTGTTGTGACCAGCTAGTAATTAACAATTGTATGAACTGCGATTTTTTTTATCGATTTTTCGATTTCAATGTCATTGGGGTAAGGTCAAGGAAAACATCCAACATGATGGCTAAATCGACAGCTCCTCTGGCGACTAAATCTATAATTAATACACTAGCGTCACCTAGGTACTAAAAATTAAAAAAAACGACAAATGTAAAAAAAAAACAAGAAGGCTGCATAAGACGGAATGAGCAAAGGTGAGAGAAGTGGAGGTATGTAGACTAATTAAACAATGAGAAACATTTCTGGCGGGTCGAACGAGCGTGACTAATCAGCCAATAAAAAACCACTTTTGTGGGTGAAGCGAGCGAAAGTAATCAACCAATGAGGAACATTGGTGGAGGAATTGGAGGGTAACCGAGTAATTAACCAATGAGTAGGGCCAGTGACTTTTCGCGTAAAAATCGGAGCACACAGTAGACTTCAATACTATATACACACCTTAACTGTTGTTATACGTCCATTGGCTGCTGGTGCCGTGTCCGTCTTTGACCAAGCCACTCAGGACTAAGTAACTCCGACACTGAACCTTCGTGATTGGTGCGCAAACGGTTAACACGGGTCAGAACATATTTTAGCCAATCAGAGAAGCTAGATGACCCTGCAGTGCTTTGGACTGTATCTTGTCTCGAAATTTGTTCGCGAAATATCACTGCCCCTACCAATGAGAAGCTTTGGTGAGGGTCATTTGTCTGCTGGACGTGGTCCTGATGAACTTCCGGAAATGCAAGTTTCTAAAAAATGTAATAATAATTTTTAAATTATTTAATAAGTTTTTGTAATGTTTTATTTTTTTTTAGAGAATTTTGCGATTTTTTGGGTTTAATTTTATACAATATACAAGGTCATGGGGTCAAGGTCAAAGGCCAAAAACAAGGTGACGTGGTTTCAATATGGCGGTTGGGAGATATCTTATTGTGGTGCCTGGCCAGCTTTAATTTTTTATATCCTGGTCAAGTTTCTCTGGTCTTGGGACAAGGGTCTTGAGTCTTGGGACAAGTGTCTTGAGTCTTGTGTCAAGGGTCTAAAGTCAAGGATTTTGAATCTTGAGTCAAGGGGTTTGAGTCAAGAGACTTGGGTCAATGGTCTTAAGTCAAGTGCCAAAGGTTCTTTGGGAATTTGTAAAATTATTTTGGGACTAAGTTTTTCAGAATAATTTTAGAATTTTTGGCGTCAAGGTCAAAGGTCAATAGGACCAAGGTCAGGGTCATTGACCTCTGACATGGCTGACATGGTGGACACCGGCCGACCTGGTGTAGGTCGGTCATGTCGGGAGCTTAGTCAATCCTCCTGTCATTGAACCCCGGTTCTCCTACATGTATGCATGTAAACAATTTTTAATACTTTTAAAATAATTTTTGTTGTTTTTTAATTTTTTTGTGTTCAAAATAATTTAAGGTCGCGGGCATGGGGTCAAGGTCATCCAGATTCAATATGGCGNGGTCGGGAGCTTAGTCAATCCTCCTGTCATTGAACCCCGGTTCTCCTACATGTATGCATGTAAACAATTTTTAATATTTTTAAAATAATTTTTGTTGTTTTTTAATTTTTTTGTGTTCAAAATAATTTAAGGTCGCGGGCATGGGGTCAAGGTCATCCAGATTCAATATGGTGGTTGGGTGACGTCACAACATGGCGGCTGGTTCCTGGCTCCTATTCCAGATCCCAGTTTTGTCCTATTTAAAATACATTATGCCCGAATCCCTATATCCATTCTATTAATATACGTTACCAATACGGACAATGGTATTCTATTCGTGTTAGACATGTTTGCGCCCATATTTACTTTCGCTGACTTCACGGACCACACGTTCCCAATTTCAAAGTGGTCCCAGGTGCCCCCCCCNAAACTACAAGTTCACAAGTTATTAGTTCGTTTCACGAACAGCACTAGTATCTACGAGAACTTGAAATTTGTTTTTCTTGAAAAGTTTCGGTAGACTAGAAATTACTAGTTCTTTGCTACGAGTGTTCTTGTTCATTTAACAAGTTAACAAAATGCCAAAATCAAATGGCAATAAATTGACTGTACTGAAGAAGTTCAGACAAGATAAGAATATTTTGTTCGGTGCTTTTTCAGGTAATATAACAAATCCCGATAAATTATAGAAATGGGATAATATTCGAGACTGCGATGGCTTTTGGCCTTATATCTTGGGAAAGAGATGTAACCTACATAAGGGATACATTTAAGTCGAGTTTAAAAAATTAATAACACTGGTAAGTATTGAAAAAACATTATTTTGCAACAACACTAGAGTATTTTATGTTACATGCAGCCAAAAATAAAATAACTAACTTCCAATAGTTTTAGCTGTCTTAAGTGACACACGCATTTATGTATAAGATTTATTTTTATCTTGCATTATACATTTGTCAGTCGACTATGAACTGGATTAGCTAATAAAACAACTGTAAATATGAAATATAATATAATTGTATCCAGGGTTTGTTAGTGAAGCCATTACACATTGTTGCCTGTTCCAGGCAGAACTTGATAATGCGAAGACGACATCCATAAAACGCTTATTAAATTCATACATACACTCAAACTACATATTCACTCATTACCTAAATGGTCTTCGACGTCGCTAATACTTAACATGATTATGTGCTTCTTTAAATTTTTTCTGAATCGCTGCTAAACATTTATGTTTATAACTAACAAAAACAAAGTATCAGATGTTCGATTTATTATACGCCAAACAAATCATTATTAATAACCTGTAGAAATGATTACAAAACTCGCCATTCTTGTAAGAAAATGATATTTATTACAAGTGTTTTAGGACGGAATTGTACATTCGTGAAACTGAAATACTTGTAACTATTAAAAATTAACTTGTACAAATTAACTTGTAGTTATTAGTAAACTTGTAGTTTTGGGAAATGGGGCCCAGGTACTTACAGAAAATGTAGGCCTATATTGCATGTCACAGAGGACTTACGAACACAGAGGTGAAACAGCCACTTATTACCGAGGTTCAGCCGCACACGTCAGCAAGATGGCGTCACTGGGTTAACGCCGTTCGCCAACCAACTTTGGGTAACCTACTCGACAGCCGGCATCGCAGCCAATAGGGATCCTTTCGCAGCATGGGAGTAGCTAACCAGACACACGGTCTCTTCCTGAAGCCCCGCGCAGCTTCGTCATTCCGTATCTATGCACTTATGAAGTCCGTGCCTATTTATTAACATCGGTATGAGAGAAGGACATGGGTGATGCAACTCACCGGTGTGTTCCTGGAGAACCTCGGTCCCATTCCATGTGCGCTGCGCCGATCTCGCACCGGCGGCAGACATGCCTCGCCGAGTTGCCGTCACTCGCCGCACCTCCGTCGCACCCAGCCAGTCCCGACACTAGGCGTCTTCGACCACCACGACTGCCTCACCCGTCCCTTCACCCTGCAGGGGAGGACGACGTACACAACCCGAGATCTCGTGGCAGTAACCTCTTCGCGTGCTCCAGCCTCAGTTAGTTGTCCATCGGCTGTTGCTCCTGTTTGAGGTTTAGGCCCCGTCTACAGACGACTTGGCGCACATTACATGCATAGCATAAAGTAGTAAAAACCTGTATTCGAGATTGCAACACCCACAACTAGCATTTGGCGTATTTACGTAATTTGGCGTTAAGATGGTAATTCTGAGTATCTTACCCCAAGTTTTTAACGCCTGCAAATGAGAATGTGAAACGTCATAAAAACTGGTGTAGTCAACTTATGCGTATAAAAATTATTGCGCTGAAAGAATTATTTCCCATTCGTTTCCTCTTTCTAATTGGTGAGAAAGGCGTTTTTTTTCTCTCGCGTTAACGCTGATTGTAGGCGGACAGTTTCGCTTGTTATGCTTTGTAAGTAATTTTATTTAAGCCAAGTCGATTTTGGACGAGGCACGTCTCACACGCCACGTTGAATAATATCTGCTTTCTAGCTGATTTCAGTTGTTTAGAGACCCTTATCTTGAAACTACAATTACTCTCAACAATATACATTACGTCATACAACAAATATAAATTCAGAACTTATGTCAAGTAACTATAACGTAATTTAACGTAATTAGATCAGCGTGATTTTTGAACTACCTAAATATTTTTGCCTTTTCGCAATTACCAGATAACGAGAGGATATAACTTGGCTATCACACTGAAAGGCATTCGTGAAATATAAACGTGCCATTAAATAATTAATTATTCTATTGTAAAGAAAGTTATGGCATATAAATGGAAAATTCAACACANATATAAACGTGCCATTAAATAATTAATTATTCTATTGTAAAGAAAGTTATGGCATATAAATGGAAAATTCAACACAGCGGGTAACACGGAGCACTAACTCTAGACCATGTAGCACGGGATCACAGAATACTTGAGAATGCAGATGCGAAACAGCCGCTTGCACAGAGAACTACTACCGCACACACCAGCGAAATATTGGAACGCCGTTCGCCAATCAGCGCCTGGTAACCTACTCGTCAGCTTGCAGACGAGCCAGTAGAGTACCTTCCTCATCATGCAGCAGCCAATCAGACAGAAGGTCCGCTCCCAGAGCCTCACAGCAGCCAATCAGAGAATGTGTAAACCTAGTTCAAAGGAACCAACACGCAATTTCGTATCTGTGTACTTATCTACTGTGAGAATGATTGTCCTCGTTTTCCTTGCAGTTTCGTTATTGGTTGAAAGTGGTCCGGGGCGTGTCCAAGCAAACTGTGGTCCAATGAAGGCAGAAACTCAAACGTGCATGTTGTTGAAGTTCAACGATACTTCGAATAATTCCGCAAAATTTCCGTCTCTCTATAGCCATCGAATGTGTCGACATCCACAATGCCCGCAGCACACTTTGCAACTCCCCTCCGGACAGACCTCACACAAAAATTCGTGTGTAGCGAAATTATTTTTGCAGACTACGGATATATTNCGAAATTATTTTTGCAGACTACGGATATATTTGTGGACTACAGATCGATTGTAAACAGGTGTGGTCAAAGTTGGCATTCCATAATTAGGCCCACCACGAAAAGTTTTTTGCGGCGACGTGATATCTGGTAACTATACTATAAATTTCCTCTTCTCCAGCTGTGGACATTTTCGAGAGACCAAAACTGATAATAAGTGAGCAGGAGACAGAGAGGAGGTAGGATTGTTTGAAAAAAATGTATATTTGTGGCCGAAAATATGCTGAGCTAACTTCGAAAGAGAGAGAATTCCGGTGAAGTACTTGCTAGTGTTTCAAAGCGCGAACTTAGAACATAAAAAAGAGAGCGGCCGTTGTTTTGCGGTAAACGGCTCCTGCCCCTAGTCAAGGAACAAAGGTGGAGGGTAAAAGCACGTGGCTGCAGGCACTTTGACTCACCAGTGGTTTAATTTCAGCAGCCAAATACTAGGCGCGTTGGGGGAGAAGAGACACGGC
>NQII01005492.1:70254-102255 GCA_002778355.1 Clitarchus hookeri
CTTTTTTCCAGCACGACGATGCAAGTTGCACGGAACTAAAGAGCCCATTGGTCCTTCTATGCTGGCCATGTGACATGTTGTATATCAACCATAGCATAATCTGATATGTGCGAAGAGGAATGCAGGGAAAGAAAACATTGCTAAAGCACTGATTTTTCGCGTATGCATTATACACTCAATATTAAAGCGTTTTCAGAATAAAAACAATTCTTTTTGGCGGGATAGCTCGAAGCAAGCACCTTCATATTTTGTATTATAACATCATTGGTGTTTGGTACTCACCGGGGCTGTCAACTATTCCGATGCGAGAGAGAGTGGCGTGAACTAGTTTCGGACGAAATTGACTTGGCATTCGCACGAAACACATCTTACGTCGTGTAGAACGTACTTAAGCCTCGTCTACACCGGAGCGTACAGAAGCGAACACGTGCGAACGAGCGTGATCGAATCACCCACACATGTTCGCTACCATTCGCTCCTGTGTTATTCGGAGCTGTTGTAAACGAGACGCGAACACCGGGCACCAACTAACACACGCTGTCTTTTGATGATTCGATGAAAGACCAGCGACGAACGTCATCAGCGAATGCTCATTCGAAAGTGTTCGCGTCTGCCTGCTGCAGTGTAAACAAGGCTTTACGTTATCGACGGGCCACTGTGAACGAACAACACGGGGTTTTGTGCCGGTATGAATAAAGGCTTATAGGATCACTAACAGCTAATAACCACATGCAGTATTCAAGCGGCACGCGCGGGAACGGGATGTTCCAACAACCTACGACATCCACCACGCCTGCTATGGTACGCTCGTGTTTTATATAGCGGAAAAGAAGGCTTGCCAACGTAATCCCGTCGATTTCCGTTTTTAATCACTCGTCTCTTTCAAGAATTACATTTGGCGGCTCCGTCTCTAAATGAGCTCGCTGTCGACGAGACGTTAAGGCTCGGCTTCACGTCTTTTGTAGAAATGTTTAGTTTTTGCGTCATAATTGAGGATTCATAGTAATTACCGACAATGTACAGTTATAGGAAATTTACATTTTACGTGTTGTTTAATATTTTCGTACTTAATTTCAAATTGCAAAATGTCAGGAACATATTTTATATATTATGATTAACTTTTTGCCTTTTTTGCAAGCAGGAAATAACACACAGTGATAACTGTATACAAAAGTATTGAACAACTAGTAATTATACTTTTCTATAATCAAACATTTCTAATAATACCTCTGAAAGTGAAATGATGACACGAAAACGAAGAATTTCTGCATAATACGTGAAGTTGTCTCTTAATCCTTACCCATCTACCGACATTTTGCGGAATTTTTGTGTCTTGCGGGTTTTATCGTAGCGTTCGAAATACCGCACAGCAAAACAGAAATCGGATTAAACAGCTCCCTCCAGTGAATTATAGGCTGTTGAAGCTAAAGCGAGCACTTGTGAGACCCTAGTTACTTCCATCCAACTAGCCATTTTTTATCCTTTACCACATTTTAAAATAAATATTGTCATGTAAGTAATAAACAGAGTGCATATATTGCACCGGACTAAAAAATTAAAGTGTAAGGCAACAATGAAATATATTTATTGACTGTTATTCCAAATGAGAGGCCTTCAAAAAGTGCTCACTTTATCGTGATTAGCCTACAAATAAAATATTTACGGGTTCGAGGACTGTGGCAGTTCATCCCCGAGACGCCGAACAGAGCAATGCACACCGAACACAGCCCGCAGCGCAGAGACGGCCGGAAGCTCGATGCACGCACACCGGGACGCCGTGACTCACTGGCCGTCGGTCGCGGCACGCGAACAATAGCGCGATTCGCGGGGAGGGGAAGATGTAGTGGAGGGGAGGACGCGGTGGCGCGTGCGCAGGAGGGGGCGGTGCAGCTGCCGCGCGCGGCCGCGGGGCGGCGACACCGCCGCGCAGTGTTTACAAACACTCGTGTATGTGCGCGTATGTGACTTCCCTCACAGCGGGGGTAAACCGCTTGCACCTACCACTCCACGCGAGCCAGCCATTGTTTCTCCGTCACAGAAAAGATATCAGTACAGAGACGAAAATGGCGTGGCCGTTCCTTTGATGTGGGAGTGTAGTCTGTTCGCGGTTTCTTCACACTTTTTCAATCAAACCTTTCAAAATCACCACTATCAATGACGTGTTTGGTTGTTTTCTTAATATACCACGTATCACAAGCGTTTTAACATAACTTTCGGTTAAAATTAACTTTTACTTATATTCAGTCTGCAAATTATAATATATCATTCATAATTAATATGAATAAAAGCAGAGAGAAAAAAAGCGCATTGGTAAAGTCTAGTAAGAAATAGCACTTATGCAAAATGTTATTACACTTAGTGCGCACTAATGCGGCGGAGCTGAGCGGTTAGCCTGCCCGCCTCCCACTAAGGCGAACCGGGCTCAATCTCCGGCCAGGCCACTCCCGGATTTTTGCATGCGGGAATCGTGCCAGACGATGACGTTGGTCGGCGGGTTTTCTCGGGGATCTCCCGTTTCCCCCGCCCTTTTATTCCGGTGCTGCTCCATACCCACATTGCTTCACCCTCATCGGCTCTCAAACCCCGGCTGTTAAGAGCCGCCCAAATCTCTTCACTCACTCTCTTCATTTTGTGTAATTTTCTACACTTGGTTAATCTTTGTTTGCATGAGGCGGAGGAATATCCTGAAAGTAAACTCAAGCAGGATTTCAGATAATCTGTAACCAACCGTGAATGGGCGAAACCCATCCTCTGATTGGCTGAGCGAGGCTCTGGGAAACGGGCCTTCCGTCCGAGCATGGTGCGGAAGGTTCCCTATTGGCTGGCGATTAGATTACAAGGTACTGATTGGCGAACGGCGTTCCAACAGTTTAACTAGCTAGCGACGCCGTTTTGCTGGTGCGTGCGGCTGAAGTTCGCATTAGGAGGCTGTTTCTACTCTGTGTTCTGTAAGTGCGTGCTTGGTGACTCGGCGTTCCAACAGTTTAACTAGCTAGCGACGCCGTTTTGCTGGTGCGTGCGGCTGAAGTTCGCATTAGGAGGCTGTTTCTACTCTGTGTTCTGTAAGTGCGTGCTTGGTGACTCGGCGTTCCAACAGTTTAACTAGCTAGCGACGCCGTTTTGCTGGTGCGTGCGGCTGAAGTTCGCATTAGGAGGCTGTTTCTAATCTGTGTTCTGTAAGTGCGTGCTTGGTGACTCGGCGTTCGTCCCTTATCGCCGACAGCTACAACCTTACACTTTTCAGATACGAGGAAATGTCGAATATTTTCTTAACAAGTCATATGACATAACCAAATATTGCTTCAAATGACATACATTCAAATATATTCGATTTCTTGAAAAGCATATTTAATCAAATTTTTATTCGCCAATTAGAATGGTTCTCGTTGACTAGATTCCATGTTCATTGAGGTCTAGCAAAGTTGTTATGTATTGCTGAAAATATGGCGCTGTGAACTCACGAGTAGTTAATAGATGTATGCCAGTCTAGGAGTCGCTTATGTGAGTTTTCCTCGCCTAGGTAATACAAATAAACAAATAAGAAACGAAGTTTTACAAGAAATTGGTATTTCTCTATTTGAAGTACAACATTACGTCACAACCAACTGCGACCTGCATTTTACTTATTTTCCTTCGTTTCCTGTCCGTATTTGTATATACCACCAAACACTTGTTTACGTAGCAGCCAAAACCATATGATGTCCAGTTACATGTTGTGCTCGACACTTTCGTTATAACGCGTCCAGTAAATAAAATGGTTCAAGTTTTATTTCACAGTGTGAAATGTATTACGAAGCTTTCAGATTTCCAATTCAATTTTTTGTCGACAGAAATACGGATCACTGACGTGCATGTGAAATTATTACTGCACTCAATAACTTGAATTCAATTTACTGAACTCAATGAAATATTTCATTGTGTGAAATGGTCTTTATAAAGATGTTTCATGAAAGTCGACTACTGAACTTACGATAATTTCCTTTTTCCAAAACATTATTATTTTCCTATGAAATTAGACAACTGAGAACTGAACAGCCACGTGCATAATACGTATTCCCAGAATATTTATTTACTGAGAGTTTATTTTTATAAAATAAAATGCGTTCTAACATTTTTGACGCTTAATAAAGCATAATTTGCAAAAAAAAAAAATCCCTTCTTCAGATAATAATTACTCTGGCTGTGCGTAACAAAAAATTGTAAAAATGTTTCTGAATATTTTTAATAAAATAATTTATGCACATCCACTTCAAAACACTAAAGTTATAATTTTTGTAACTAAAATAAATTACGTAAAATCAATAATTATAATAATTTCATAACATTATTATAAATATGTTTCTTACATAGAACCACAGCATTTATTATAATCTCTCTACCTGACCAATTTTTCATTGCAAAATGTCTTTCCTCAAGCACCCGAAATGTAAATACGCCAAAATTTTCATTACAATAAATGATTACGTATTAATTTTTAAAAACATTTAAATAAGTAATTTTTGGCCAAAAATTTTCCAGTGCTACAAGATATAGGGTAGGTATAATATCACATGCAACATAAATGGTACATTTCTGACAATCCTGGTACTGTGTTTATAATGAACTGTGCACGTTAAACAGTCGGGAGTACAGTTCTAAATACCATAAGGTGGTCGCCTGGGAAGGCCGCCGGACGGTGTACACAGCTCCAACCAACCAACCAACGTGCCTGAGTGAGGCCTGCTTACGAATAGCATTTAAGAAACCTTACGCGTCTGTATGCATTCTTCAGTTCCTCCATTTCTCCCTAAAGCATGTTTATGAGATAGCGAAAATGGCTCAAGCGGGTGTTTTCACGGTCCTTTTTAGGTATGAAAATTCCGGTACAAAACATTAAAAAAGGAATAGGGGCGTGCATAAAACCTTTATTTTTATTATTACGTCATAAAATGGTAGGGTCTCAACTGAAAGTCTCGTAGGGGCGCGTTATCGACGGCAAGACTGCACTGCACGCCAGTTCTGTGCTTTGCGCGTAGAGGCGATGAGAGAATTAGTGCCTATGTCTCGGTCGCCCCTAGCGCTCCCAACATTCCTTGAACCAGGCGACCGGCCACGTTGAAGAAGAGCAGTAGGCGATGCTACGAGCGGACCACGACAGTAGGAGGTCGCTCCGTCGCTTGTTATAATTACAAGTGCGCCGACCACGCACACAGCAGACACACAGTCACGCATTACCAAGTCTGTTCAAACAGCCATTATCCTCCGCACTTCCGATTACGTCGGGGGGCACTCCCCCTCACCACTTCCTCCCCTCCTTCCCCCTTCATCAGGCGAGCCCACTGTTTATTGGCCTTAAAATCTCATGAAATATGGATTCGGATAACTGGCGCCCAGTGTTTGATCAGGGCGAGGAGGAAGGTATTACAAGGATTTACCCCCTCCAAACGCTAACAAATATTCAATAATCTCCGAACTACAAACTAAACAATTCGCCGCCTTACTGTATATTCCCACCAAGCTCACGATACGTTCCCAAGGAACAAAAAATACTGTTTCAAACAGCGTATATATATATGTAAGTATTTAATATATATATATGGCGGTATATATAACTTCCAAAATAAAAGGAGGTTTAACAATTTTTTTTTTCAACAGGCATATATTTAATTTTATTACAACCCATTTTCAGGAATAAATTACCGTATCATACATTACAGCCATGTATTTAAAAAAAATGTATCGTGCAATAATATGTCACTTATACCCATTCATACAACATTGGTTATTCGTAACGAAATTACGAAAGTAAAAAAATGTCATTGAGTTGTTATGGGAAGGGTTTGAATCCCGGACCCCCTTTTTTTATATACAGCCTTATGTTATTTATATATATATATATATATATGACACACACACGACGTAAATCATAGCACATATTTTACATGTATTATTTAGAACGTTAAGCACCTTGTCCTTACGAAAAATGGTCGACAGTACAATACCAAAGAACTTAAATGTAGCCGAAATGTACGTAGTTATTAGAAACACCGGTATTTATTTTACGGGAAACAATTGAAAATATATTTATTCAAAGCAATAACAAAAACAATAACAAGGTGTCGAGATAAAACACACACCAAGCCCCTGTAAAATAAATTAATGGGAAACACCCCTTTCGTAGAACGCAAATACAATTTCAAATACGCGCAAAGGCCGTATTACACGTAGCAAATTGCAACGCATGCATTATCAAGTGGTTTTACAGCGCTGTGGGCTGCTAAATCGAGAGTGCCTATCACACACGCACTGCTTTCTAACGATTGGTCATCTTGAAGTTCGGTGGAGGAGGAAGGGATTGTATCGTCCTCCCAAGCCTTCTCCTTCTGTAAACCATCCAGATATGCATTACTTTTAACCTTCCACGAACATGGCATTGTTTGGTACAGTTTCATCACTTCCGCCAACATTTGTTTGCTGGAATATCGTATGTCTGTCATAATACAACGGATAGTAAGGTATACACACTAATATACAACACATACACTGTAAAAAATATTGTCATTTTTACTGACAGATTGTTTGCAATTTTACAAATATTTGTAAAAGTACAAAACTTTTTCTTGTAAAATTACTCGCTTTTAAATTTACAAGGGTCGTGTTTGTAATAGACCTTAAGAAATGTTTTTACTATAATGACACGTATCCACAAGCCCAAGCAAAATGGCGGACACTCAACAATGTACAACCATACATAGCTGTTTGTGCAAAAATTACGGATGATGTAAAGTGTAGTTACGAACAGAGGAAATGTACTGCAAGTTTGAATAACCTAAAACACTTAAAACAACTCAAATAATCACAGTAAAACGAAAACTATTTGAAAACGACACGACGCTAATACTCATAAACTGGTAACAGGTGCAAGCGACTGCGTAATATTTCATATTTGACAAGTGTTAGCGTAAGCTCTGCCGTGACCATGAATTAGAGCTACTGAACACAAATGAGGGCCAGGGCATGGCTAATGCTGGGTTCACAACTGAAAACATGGTTTCGCGCAGCTATCAATATCACTCTACTCTAGAGATGCTGATTTCGGGAAAAAATTTCCATATTATTTTGATTGGTTATTTATAAAAGTATATTATTACGAAACGATATATCAAAAGAAATATATCGCTTTTCGGTAAATTGGAATTCGATATTTTATGTATTAAAAGACTTGAGAAATGTAAAACTGCTTGGAATATTATATACAGAAGACGCGAGGCATTGTAGAAAGTTATAGCGCCTATTTTGGAGCACGTTACCAAAGTAAACATAGTAATCTTGTAATTTAATGTTTGTATTCAAAACAGTACTTAATAAAAGAACATTTTAAAAATATTTATTGTGTATATGTATATATATATATATATATATATTTATTTATTTCGATAAAATATCGCCGAAGTCGACGATTTATATAGACATATCGTCGAGATAATATTGTCATTTCGATATATCGAAATTTTCCCAACATCCCTTCTCCGGCAATATTTATTGGGCCAAGGGCTCGTGACGCGCTGGCAGCGCCGCGGACGGAGAGACGGGGAACTGCGAGTCCCCGGCGCGCGCCACAACTAAACCTCGCTTGCACAATACGTCGTTAGGGCAGATCAAACAAGGGCCGCCATGCCAAGTTTAAATCCCGCCTCATTAGGCCTTGTGTGCCGGGCAGCTCCCCAAACCACGNGGGAGAGCAGC
Source organism: Clitarchus hookeri (assembly GCA_002778355.1). Taxonomy (NCBI): domain Eukaryota; kingdom Metazoa; phylum Arthropoda; class Insecta; order Phasmatodea; family Phasmatidae; genus Clitarchus; species Clitarchus hookeri. The sequence goes on from NQII01005492.1 coordinate 77,980, forward strand.
TATAGGGTCTCCGCCCCACCCCCCGTGGTTCACTACTGTGGCTGGGGGAAGCAGCAAGCTAAGACGTCACGTGACCAGCGCCGCTATACTGCCAGGCTGCTGGGTTTCGCTATTCTTTGCTATCTTCACACTTTTCGAATCAAACCTTGGAAAAACCGCCCCATGTATGACGTGCTTTGTTTCTTAACCATGCCATGTGTCACAAGCGTTTTATATTAAACATAAATTATATAATTTTTTATTAAATTCAATATCTACTTATATTTTATCTATAAATTATAATATTTCATTTTCAATCAATATGAATGACAACAAAGAGAAAATATGTGTTTTGGTAATGCCTAGTAAGAGATAGTTCCTATGCAAAATATTACTAGATTATGTGCGAGTGAATTCAGTGCGTTGTCCCTAGGGGAGCTAGGGGCTAGTTGTAACAAGGATACGTAGTAACAGCTAAATTACTCTGCAGTTTGCAACAATTATGTTTAGAATTGACACTCAACGTGACCTTCATAACGACCTCTATTACGTAACCACAGTCAGTGTCGCTCGGGACGGCGCAGCGAGCGGTAGTGAGCAGGTCCACCACTTTGACCAGGTAACGGAAAAAAAAACATCTCGTATATTTTGATTGTAGGCGTGATAATGAATATGTTTGAACTTTGTGTTTATATTTTCATATCGTCAATATATTAAGTTTTCAAATGTTACAAAATATTTATCTTACAATCTTTTTTAAATATATATATTGTAATAATAATATCTAAAATCGTCCTATGGGGCAAGTTGTAACAATATCTCGGGGCATGTTATAACGTGTTACAGCTTTCCCTTGTGGTTTTAATTCCTTTGTCTAGAGTTTTTTTTGCCTCAAATGTAAATATGAAAGTGACTATATTTTTATGTTTTAGAATGAGGAATTATACACGGAAGTCCGAAAGGGCAACAAAAAGTCAAGATGTATACGAGCAGGCTGCCAAAGAAATCTTAGACAATAAGACAAAGATTCGAAAAGCTGCTGAGATATTCGATCTTTGCCACGTCTATTTGTGTGTGTGTGTGTGTGTGTGTGTGTGTGTGTGTATATATATATATATATATTAAAAAGAAGAAAAAGAATGAACGTCTTTCTGTTGGGTATGTCAAACCAAGTATAGTATTCACACCTGAAAAAGAAGACAAAATAGCCTCGTATTTGCTGAAATACTCTGATATCTACTTCAGATTGCTTCCGTTAGAAGTAAGAAAGCTCACTTTTCAATGCGCTGTATCAACTGGAGCCAAAAATATCCCTGATTCATGGCACAAAAATGAAATGGCTGGTCCAGATTGGTTTACTAAATTCATGGAGAGAAATCCAAAACTGTCTTTCAGGACGCCAGAGGCTACATCTTTAAGCTGAGCAACTTCTTTCAACAAGACGAATGCAGAGATTTTTTTTTTTTTTTAAGTATGAAGAGATTCTTTAAAAACACAATCTTGCAGTCTCTTGCATTTGGAACATAGTTGAAACAGGCGTAACAACTGTGCATAAACCGAAAAAAAATCGTCGCTGCACGTGGTCAGAAACAAATTGGTGCGATTACGTCAGCTGAAAGAGTAACACTAGTGACACTTGCTTGTACTATTAACGCCGCAGGCAATAGTGTTCCACCAATGTTCGTGTTCCCGAGAATCCGGTACTCGGATATTTTTATCCGAAGTGGACCACCAGATTGCATTAGAGCTGGAAATTCTTCGCGCTGGATGACCGAAAAAGAATTTGTAAAATTCATTGACCATTTCATTCTACATGTGAAACCTACCGAAGAGCAGCCAATCCTTGGCCGACAATCACAGCTCACATGTCAACATTGAAGTAGTAAGAAAGGTAAAAGAAAATCACGTCATCGTGTTTTCCTTTCCGCCGCATTGCTCCCACAAATTGCAACCCTTGTATGTGGGAGTGTATGGTCCATTTAAAAACTACTTGAACAGGTCACAGACTGCCTGGATAACTAACAATCCTGCATTAGTGATTTATTTTGCAAAAAGCGCCATGTTATTTTTGATAATTTTGAAAGTTTAAAATGATAGAAGATACAAACATATTGTGATAAAAATGTGTTAATAAGAAGCATTTTGATTGTAAAGCATTCGAGATTTATTATAAAGCAAAAAGTGCTATGTTAGTTTTGATAATGTTGAAATTTTATTATGATAAGTAATCTTAATGTTGAAAAACAAAAAAATGTTTATTTAACTAGCTTATAAGTAATAAAATAAGTCATAGCAAATGTTCAAAACGTAATGTTGAGTTTTATATCAAATAAAACAAAAATATGTTAAATTATTGTTGTTTATTTCTTGGTGTTACTACCTGCCCCAAGCCTGTTACAACTTACCCCTAATACAGGGCAAATTGTAAGCGCTGACTCGTATTTGAAAATTATCTCTTGTGCCAAATTGAACCAACTTGTTGATTATCTTACAGTTGCATATTGATACCTCCCCAGTGCTATGGCGTATAAGTAGGTATTGATTCTGCTCTCTACGTAAGGCGCCAGCAATTGATGCTAGCACTCAGTGTTAGGGTGTAGGAATATGTTGATGCTACTATCCCTAGGTCCAATTTACCAAATAAATTCACCTTCTTTGCGAGTTAACATAGGTCAGTTTTAGTTTCGCTTAACAGGTTAACTTCTACATGAACACACGAGACAACCCCCCCCCCCCCTAGCTACGTAGGCTATGTAGGGCTTGATGCGGCGATTTGTCCCGTGGGGAGCAAGGTTCGTCACACTTCCTGTATGTCTCTACTTAGCTGTCTCGAGGCGATGGTTGATCTCCCAGCCGGCGACCTTGGGACTGCNCCACTCCGTGGACGGGCTGCGACGCCTGGGCTGCGACAGTTCCTCGCCGACTGGTGTTGGCGTCTCGATGCCTCCACTCCGCGCTTCACATCGGCCGACTGCTCCGTTCCTTCCTTTTCCTCGTGTTTTTGTAAGCTCGTTCGCCATATTAAACTCGCATCATCTCTGCACGTGGCTGGGCTGACCGCCACGTCCTCTGGGTTGTAAAAACGTGTTCGGCGCTCCGGCTACCCGCACATGGGCCCAGCATCGTCCCTCGATTCTGGCGTCGAAGTTTATTGCTCCGCCCCCGCATGTGCTGGAACACATGGTGGTCCCTTGGTCAGCGCATGTGTTCCTTCTGCCTCCGGATATCGTGTCGCTATTATTCTCACACGCTCGTCAAAATCTCTCATCATTTATTGCGGTAGCCGTCTCGGGAGAGACGCAGCTGTTGGTGTGAGCTTAGCATCCCCTTGCAGCTGCGAGACGCAGCTGCGGAATCCTGGCGTCATTCTTCTAGCACGCTCGCCAAACCCTTAATATTTATTGCGGTAGCCAGCCTGCGAGTTTCGACAGAGTGTGCCTTCTGACGAAAAATATCTTTCGGGACGCGAGATGCGTCAATATGATAAACAAATATATAATCTACACATACAGTTTCCTATAACTAATAAATAGTTAAAACATTTCAAAATATCAGCATTTTCGCAAAAAATTTTACAATTAGCCCCCAGCTCCCGTGTGGTGTAATTTCCTAGATTCGGTTAAGCTTTGTTCGCGTGAGGCGGAGGAATATCCTGGAAGTAGAACTTAAGCAGGGCTTCAGAACAGTTAGCAGCAACGGTGAATGGACGATGGGTCATAACATAACCAGTCTACTCGCTCCACCCATCTCCTCAGCTTCCGACAGAATGGTATCACATCGGAATTTTGTTCTTAATGGTAAATTACGTCAGCCTGGGTATTCAATTACGTGGGTCTGTGTCCTAGCGCTTTATAATTGTTGAATTAAGAGTTATATATATACATCATTGGGTATTAATATTGCCCAGAAGACTCTTTTGATGCCCACTGAAAATGTGTTTTAACCCCTTCAGACCCACTTTAATTTACGGTTTCAGGTCATGCAAACAAAAAAAAAGTACTCACTGCATGATACATGCTGTACTTAAGTGGACACAACGCTTGTTTCTTTTTCACAGGCTATAAGTTCGGCTAAAGTTATACGAACCAATTATCACATAGATCAGTAAGGCGGCTCGGAAGTCATTTACCCATAGGTGAGATCATTGGTCATTCAGTTTCGCAGTGTGCAGTAGAGACCAAACATTACCTACACGTGCGTAATGTACACAAATATCTACACTGGGACAGAATGGATTCAGAATCTCGCCCAAGGACAAGCACTAACCTGCCAAAGAAAAACTATACACAGCATTGCAAGGAACCCAAGTTAATGTGCTGCCAAGTCCAAGCAAATGCTGAATGATACACCATAGTCTAAAAATTGCAGGTTTATTTTTTTTTCGTGCACTAAATCTTGTGCCCACTTTATTACACACACGCAAATGTGAAACCTTACAAGTGTTCGTATCAACAGGCTAATCGAGTTCAGTTTCACAGCCACAGCTATCGTTACTGGCTAAAAAAAGTACGCCTAAATACCTTGCTTTTAATTCTCTTGTCGTACAATTACTTCCTTTCCTGAGTTTCCGAAGATCTTTTCACCGACTTCTTCAAACAAAATAAAGAAAATGGCGGTGAAGACATCTTCGTGCAAGACTTACTTCAAAAAAATTAGGTCGACCTTGTAACAAGCTTACGATCAAAGTCATTTTTCGTATTTATTCTGGGAGATACTAGTGCCGCTATGTTATTGTGCTCAGAACTACTACTTGAGTCATCGAAAATCAATATCAAGTCCAGTGACGTATTCAATTTTCCATTACATACTTGACAGTTTATTCAAAACTTTCCCCATTGATGTTAATGTACGTACTTGCAGCCGATAGGAAATAGTTTAATGCAAAACCTACTTCGTTATCTTGGCACATGAAGGATATCACAGTAATGTATGAGAAAAATACGCACGAGGTGCTTCACGGCTAGGGCTGTGTGATATGGCAACTAATCAATCACGAAACCATGTTTCTGAAATATCGCAACTACTACTAACAATGTAGAGAAATATATCGCATATTGAGATATTAACGATATGCGATGTTAGCGATATCCGGTATTAGCAATATACGATGTCAGTGATATGCAATACTGGCGATTTGCAATCATTGTTGGCGGTTTTGCTATATTATCGATATTGCTACGATCAAGCACAGCAATACTTTACTTGAAATTTATTTAAATGTTTGTTATTTTCGCGGCATTAAAAAACATTAACTATTTTTATTTTAAAAATTACATAACAATGCTATTGTGTCATATTTAATATTACTGGTCTTTGCAATCTGGCGAAAAACTAATACGTATGTTAGGACTACAATGTTTGAAACGTTAGTACGAATAGTTTTTCCGGTGTTGATACTTGCAATGTCAAAAGGGCCGGTATTTACAGTGTAACACTTGCGATATTGCTATCGGTGATATCAATATAACCAGCATTTTCGCTGCCAATATTTGTGACAGCAGTGCGATGTATGTGATATCAATATATGCGATATTTCGCAAAAATAACGACATGGTGAACATTTTGAGTAACGATATTGCAGAGCGAATACCGGCAGGCCTATTTACGGGTAGTTAAGTCTTCAAACAGTCGCACGCGCCTTGCACATAGGCCAACGCACAGATAGTCAGTATAGTTGTTAGTCTATATGATACTTTGCAGGGGCTCCTTATAAAACTTTGCTGCCAACTTCCTCCCAGTAAATTTCAAAATAAAACTCGCGCCTAAAATTATTTCTCACTGGGTAAATTATCTAGGAGCAGTAATTTTTTTATCATAATGAGAAAAATGCATACATAAAAAAATGTATTTTATTTTATAACAAAATTAAAAAAATGTAAATAGCCAAAGCTTGCATATGCAGAAAAATTTACTTATCTGTTGTTAAATCCATTGGCTCTTCTATGCATGTTGCATATGCATAAGAGAACACATACATATTTAGTAGAGCCTCATTACGTACAATAATCATAAAATTCCCCAAATTGTGTCTTAGAGGATAGAGCAAGGTACAACTACTTTACTGGCACCTTGTGCCGGGACTGAATTGCAGGAAAGTGAATCTAAGAGAAAACTAACTTACTAAAACTATATTTGCGTCACTCATGTCTCCTAAAATAAAAAAAATTTCTTTTTCAGTGTCCTAATGTTATCTTTGACTTGCTCCTGCGAGTTTTTGATTCACAAACACGCAACGTAATGCGTTAACATATGCTGTCCTGGATGGTCCCTGGGCTCATAGGTATGCAAATTGTTACGCATACCATGAAATTATAAGCCGCCGCCGGCACTCTCAAAGTAAGACACTAAAACTCCACACTTCGCTAAATTTGGTGACATTTTTTTTACTAGACCTAGCCCAACGTCTTGTGGCGATAAAATAACTATGTCGCTTCTTTCCTGATCGTTGCTGATTGCCTAACAGCAGTTATTAATAATTTTGTAGTAACTACAAAATAATTTCATCACCGCCACAAAATATTTCGCAGCGGCTAGTTTAAAAAAATCATCCTGCAGTGAAAACAAATTTTTTATCATGTGTTTTAACTCAAGCCTGATATTCAGAGAGAGGCCAAACCCACGCGGTCAGCAAAGCAAGGGTAACACTTATTAGCATGTTTACTGTTTTCTTACGAAACTAACACACACTTCAGGCTATTCGGAGGGAATGCACTTCGATGACAATTCGGGCATTTCTAATATTATTTTGCAAACTTTTCAACATAATGGAAATGGTACTTTTAGATTATTTCATAAATTATAATGACTAAATATCTATCTGTGACGGATCACAAATAATTATAATAACCCTCAAGCAGATTTTAAAACATTTTATTAATATAAATGTACACTATTGCTGAATCATTAGTAAACAAAAAAAAAATTGTTGATATCACAGCCACAGGTAAACTTTAGCCAACTCAATTACAAATAGCAAATGTTACATACCATTCAACTCATAAAAAAACACGACTAGTTTTCGCAGCAACAAAAAGCTTTAATTTATGCAAAATTTCAACAGCCTGCAATATAAGCAGCAAAAAAAAAACTAATTCAAAAATAAAAGATTTAATTACCAATCGTTATTTTAAAAACATATTCTTTCTTAGCACCGCATTCAATTCAATTTTAATTTAACTAAATTACAACAGTAAGGAGGACTACCACCATGGCTCATCAAAGCCTCCAATCCTATAAAAAACTATTTAAAAACTTCAATAAAACAAGTTACGTTGAGAGCCAGTCTCGCAAGCCTGCCGTTAAAAACCATGGCATTACGACACAATAGAAGATTAAAATAACGCCCTGACGATGGAGTCACGGGAACGAACAGAATTGTTAGAAATTAATGAACATGGGCGGCGAGCAAAGACGACTACGACACGTCAAGAACAAGAGGCGCAACACCATGGCTAAACCGAAACCAAATTTAGAAAGGCGGCCAAAACCAAATTTAGAAATGGATAGCACTACCCAAACAACTACACACACATGCCACACAGAATTACAAAAACCTTTTAAAAACCCTGCCGCAAAAACGCTAACGTTTCCCACGACCCCCGTAAGATGCCCCATCGCTCTCAATCAATGACAGGTGAAGTCGTCAGCTTAACACCGTTGTCGCTGAATTCGGCTCAGCTGGACAAAGAAGTGCAGGCGTTCCAAGCTCGGCAGTCGGCGTGGAAGTAGCCGTTAGAATGCAGTAGCACAAGGAGCAGCCGGACGATAGCAGGCGTGCAATCAACTACCACTGCCGATCATACATTGATAGGCACGCGTGAGAGAAGGGGGTAGGAAGGGAGGGAGAGGATCCGAGCCGAGCAAAGAGAACGCCACAGACCGCAGTTACAGAGAGCGCTGACACACGGAGCNGGCCGAGCAAAGAGAACGCCACAGACCGCAGTTACAGAGAGCGCTGACACACGGAGCACGACTGTTCTGACGGCATAACGCAGCCCAGACGGAGCCTTGCTGCACACTTTCCACTAACAAACTGTAAGTGGTGCTGCCTGTAAGTTAAACGGATGTAAACGTGTCGGCGAAAAGACAACTTGTNATCAACTACCACTGCCGATCATACATTGATAGGCACGCGTGAGAGAAGGGGGTAGGAAGGGAGGGAGAGGATCCGAGCCGAGCAAAGAGAACGCCACAGACCGCAGTTACAGAGAGCGCTGACACACGGAGCACGACTGTTCTGACGGCACAACGCAGCCCAGACAGAGCCTTGCTGCACACTTTCCACTAACAAACTGTAAGTGTTGCTGCCTGTAAGTTAAACGGATGTAAACGTGTCGGCGAAAAGACTCTACACGCCTATTCAGTAACTTGTCCATGCCACTTTCAACCTTACCTTTCCCTTGTTGCCATGCCTTCAACGCGAAAACAGCCCCACATACACTGTAAAAAAAAATACGTTCAAAGATTTCCGTACAGCTAATGAAAGCACTTATTTTAAGCTGTTTTGTTTACAGTAATTAAATGTTGATTTAATACAAATGGAAATTTAAAAAAAAATTAAGTTCATTGTTATTAAAATGTTTTAATTATTTTTGTATTGTAGCAATATTACCTTTTGTATGGCAAAGAAAAAACATTTTGAGCTTGTTCTGTATACAGCAAATGAATTTTGCTGTATACCAAATCTAAGTGTTAATAAATATTTAAAAGTTTCTTTAGTACCTTGTAGTTTTTAGTACGTAACGAAACTTACTAAACGCTACGTTACCAAATAACTAATTCCTTAGGTTATAAACATAGTGGTTTACTACTCGTAACATACCAACTGATTTCATCAGGAAGACTACACTATAAACTTGAATCAGTGAGAATTGAACCAAATCAGTCAAAACAGTGAGAATTATTGAGCAACTGATAATCAGTGACGATAATCAATTAATATAGTGGTTGAATTTCACTGATATATATGTGATTTCTCACTGAATGTCAATAATGTCAGTGCTATAAATCACTTGTTCCCAATTAATTTATTTGATTCGCCAGTCAACAATAGCTTGTCAGCTAACTATCAGTAAAAGATTTTTCACTGATTGATATCACTGATTCGGATTTAGCGTGTACTCTTGAACTATTGTAAAGACAACGCAAGATTATATTCACCATTAAAATATAGACCGAACAAAAATTTTGTTTGTGGCAAATTTTCTTTGTAGTCATTTAATCATAAATTTCTCTGCAGCAACAAATTACGTGANACAAAAATTTTGTTTGTGGCAAATTTTCTTTGTAGTCATTTAATCATAAATTTCTCTGCAGCAACAAATTACGTGTTGCAGCAAACACAAAGTGTTTTTAGTGCCATAACATGAAAATACCCCAGTGCTGAATTTTAAGAGAATACGGGATATGTCAAAATTAATAGCTATGTTAATACACAAGAATGTAGCCGACTCAATTTTAAAAAAAGTTGTAAAATAAAGTTTTAACGTATGCGTGCAGTAACTATACGTAAGAGGAGTCAGTAATAACAAAAAAACAGAGCTGGTGTCCGCATTTAAAAAATAAAGAATCTCCCTCTGTTGAATATGAATTTTCCCGAGGCAACACGAAACGATCAATGTAGCTATGAGGAAATTTTCGCCTGTAAACTATGTTCAGTGAAATATTAACAAAAGTTAGGACAACTTGATTTCAACGGACAGCATTACTTCAAACGCCTGTATCAAAGAGAGAAAGTGGAAATAACGTGTTCGAGACTTGCAAAAAAATACACAATATCTCTAATTTTCACGTAATACTCATGTTGTAAAGTATGTAGGCCTGTGCTGTGAGCTTCACAAACTTTTGTTCGTGTTCAACCTCCTACAGTATTAAGTTTAAAAAAAAAGCACTGGAAATCCGTCTCTTGGTTTACAAGCGGTATGGTTTTATCTTTTTTTCTTACTTTAATAATCATTAAACATAATAAAATCGAAATACGAGAAAACCACATAAGAAATTACCAAGGAAATATTCTTCATGGGATTCGAATGACATGGACAATTATTTTGAGCGGTAGCCTAACGTGTTACCTTCGTTTAATATAGAGATTTGTACAGAAAAATGTATAAATTTACAATTTATATAGTTCCTTTCGACGTTTTAAAAATAATTTTCCTTCGCCGTACTTTTTTTTCTGGGCAGTTATTTTGTTAAACAACGAAAAAATAACGTAATAGACTGCAAATGTAAAAAATAACTTAAAATTCTTTCGACTACTCGGAGAAAATACGTAACGATACTATCGCTTGCAATACGCTAGAAGTGAAATATTNACTTAAAATTCTTTCGACTACTCGGAGAAAATACGTAACGATACTATCGCTTGCAATACGCTAGAAGTGAAATATTTGTTTGTGACTGTGAAGAACTGAACATTTCTCTAACCGTTGCTTATTACTTGTCCACAGAGAGCTAATCAGATGTATCGATCAATGTTGTTAATGGCCCACCATATTCAAGGACGTGGCCACATTCCTTCCAGCAATAACAAATACCAACCGAACAAATAAACTTTGTCTGTTTATCAGTCTCGTTCACGAATTTTATGAACAAGCAGTGTTTTCAGGCAAAACTANCGAACAAATAAACTTTGTCTGTTTATCAGTCTCGTTCACGAATTTTATGAACAAGCAGTGTTTTCAGGCAAAACTACACAATAAAACTTATTATATGCTATTCATGGTGTAATCTGTTCGCAGTTCTTCACACTTTTTGAATCAAACATTTGAAAAATCACTCCATGTATGACTTGTTTGGCTGTAGGCCGTGATTAACAAGCATGACGCNACAAAAATTTTGTTTGTGGCAAATTTTCTTTGTAGTCATTTAATCATAAATTTCTCTGCAGCAACAAATTACGTGATGCAGCAAACACAAAGTGTTTTTAGTGCCATAACATGAAAATACCCCAGTGCTGAATTTTAAGAGAATACGGGATACGTTAAAATTAATGGCTATGTTAATACACAAGAATGCTGCACCTGTAGCCGACTTAATTTTTAAAAAAGTTGTAAAATAAAGTTTTAACGTATGCGTGCAGTAACTATACGTAAGAGGAGTCCGTAATAACAAAAAAACAGAGCTGGTGTCCGCATTTAAAAAATAAAGAATCTCCCTCTGTTGAATATGAATTTTCCCGAGGCAACACGAAACGATCAATGTAGCTATGAGGAAATTTTCGCCTGTAAACTATGTTCAGTGAAATATTAACAAAAGTTAGGACAACTTGATTTCAACGGACAGCATTACTTCAAACGCCTGTATCAAAGAGAGAAAGTGGAAATAACGTGTTCGAGACTTGCAAAAAAATACACAATATCTCTAATTTTCACGTAATACTCATGTTGTAAAGTATGTAGGCCTGTGCTGTGAGCTTCACAAACTTTTGTTCGTGTTCAACCTCCTACAGTATTAAGTTTAAAAAAAAAGCACTGGAAATCCGTCTCTTTGTTTACAAGCGGTATGGTTTTATTTTTTTTCTTACTTTAATAATCATTAAACATAATAAAATCGAAATACGAGAAAACCACATAAGAAATTACCAAGGAAATATTCTTCATGGGATTCGAATGACATGGACAATTATTTTGAGCGGTAGCCTAACGTGTTACCTTCGTTTAATATAGAGATTTGTACAGAAAAATGTATAAATTTACAATTTATATAGTTCCTTTCGACGTTTTAAAAATAATTTTCCTTCGCCGTACTTTTTTTTCTGGGCAGTTATTTTGTTAAACAACGAAAAAATAACGTAATAGACTGCAAATGTAAAAAATTACTTAAAATTCTTTCGACTACTCGGAGAAAATACGTAACGATACTATCGCTTGCAATACGCTAGAAGTGAAATATTTGTTTGTGACTGTGAAGAACTGAACATTTCTCTAACCGTTGCTTATTACTTGTCCACAGAGAGCTAATCAGATGTATCGATCAATGTTGTTAATGGCCCACCATATTCAAGGACGTGGCCACATTCCTTCCAGCAATAACAAATACCAACCGAACAAATAAACTTTGTCTGTTTATCAGTCTCGTTCACGAATTTTATGAACAAGCAGTGTTTTCAGGCAAAACTGCACAATAAAACGTATTATATGCTATTCATGGTGTAATCTGTTCGCAGTTCTTCACACGTTTTGAATCAAACATTTGAAAAATCACTCCATGTATGACTTGTTTGGCTGTAGGCCGTGATTAACAAGCATGACGCATGCCATATCCAATGTAGAAACTCAGCTGTCGCAACGCACGCCATACCCCAACCCACCCTCTCCCGCAAGGGCCACCCAGTAGCCACCTGCCTCAGGACACGTGGCAGCCATTACGGCCTGCGGCGAAGCCAGACCTGCCCAAGGGAAGCAGTTACACGTGTCAAGGTTGAGGCGCGGGTCCCCTCCATCCACCACCCCTAGCAAACTGCGTCAAACTTGGACACGCCGAAGAAATACTGAGGTAAGCTGAGTTTCTCCGATACAACACTAGTTACACCAGAAAAAGGCTAGCAGCATTTGGCCGGGAGGGCCGCGAGCGAAAGCGGAAAGCGACGAGCAGCAGGTGGCGCGGCGCTCGTAGGCGCCACGCTGGGACACGCATGGCATCAGGCATCGGGAGCCGGATCGTGGAAGATAGAGCCGAGTCAGTTACAACCCCGCGCCGAGAACGGGAGTCGAGTGNTCAGGCATCGGGAGCCGGATCGTGGAAGATAGAGCCGAGTCAGTTACAACCCCGCGCCGAGAACGGGAGTCGAGTGGTGAACTTCAACGAGGAGCGCCACGTCGCGTGGGAGTAGATCAGTGCAACCCCGCGCCGAGAAGGCGGATGCCGGGGTGGGGGCCCGCCAAGGGTCCCTCGCCGGGATGTGGGAGTCAGTCAACCAACGCCGAAGGAGGAAGCCAGCTGAGTTCAGTACGCCAACGANGGGTCCCTCGCCGGGATGTGGGAGTCAGTCAACCAACGCCGAAGGAGGAAGCCAGCTGAGTTCAGTACGCCAACGACAGCCAGTCCGATGGCCTGTAAAAGGGCCACCCAACTCACCAGAACACAAGTTACCGCCGGAGCAACACCAAACAGCAGAATACAGTTAAGTAACAACGTCGCCACTCACGGACATGCCCCCACGGCGTCGGAAACGTTTTCCAGAGCACCGTAATCAGCCCTTCAGGCTAACACTCGCAGGGTCAGTAACGTATGCGTTAATTCTCGGCACAAGGTGCCGAGAAAGTATGAGTGATTCCCACAAAAGTGCCGGGAATGTATGTATAAATTCCCGGTCAAATAAACCTGTTAAAACCAAGACGTTATGANGGCACCTTGTGCCGAGAAAGTATGTGTGATTCCCACAAAAGTGCCGGGAATGTATGTATAAATTCCCGGTCAAATAAACCTGTTAAAACCAAGACGTTATGAAGTTATTGTTTGCTATACCCGATTAAACATTCCCAGGCGCTCTTAGTCTGCCCCAGAAAAATAACTCAGATCCTATGAACCATCCTGCATACCACAGGTGGGAAGTAGCGTCAAGCGTTTTATACTTTTGATAACATAAAAATACCTCATTTGAGGTTAATTTAACGTTTGCAAATATTTTATTTATATATTATTTTTCAATTGTAATTATTAATATGAGGAAATACTGAGAGAAAATAGTTGTGTTGGTAATGCCTAGTGTTACGAGTTGTGGTCAACTGAGCGGCCTGCCTGATCACACCTTCACTTATTTATCCAGGATACGGGCCGTGATCGCTGAAATTAGTTATGAAATCTCAAACCACAGAATCCCCTCCACCGGCCAGTAAACGGGGACAACACATCCGATATAGGGCAGTGTAGTCTGTGGGCGGTGTCTTTTGTCGTCGGGCCATTGGAACGAGAAAACCACTGAAGATGGGCNACACATCCGATATAGGGCAGTGTAGTCTGTGGGCGGTGTCTTTTGTCGTCGGGCCATTGGAACGAGAAAACCACTGAAGATGGGCGTGTCCAGCCGTCGACTTGCGCCATCTTAATCAGTATCCGTACTCATGAATGAACAAGGTNCGGGCCGTGATCGCTGAAATTAGTTATGAAATCTCAAACCACAGAATCCCCTCCACCGGCCAGTAAACGGGGACAGCACATCCGATATAGGGCAGTGTAGTCTGTGGGCGGTGTCTTTTGTCGTCGGGCCATTGGAACGAGAAGACCACTGAAGATGGGCGTGTCCAGCCGTCGACTTGCGCCATCTTAATCAGTATCCGTACTCATGAATGAACAAGGTGGTGACTCTCCAATTAGGCTTTACTCAGAACGTGGAGGGTTAAATCTTTTTAAAATAATATCATTTAATATTTTAGTATATTTGTACAGCTCCCCCGTGCATATTAAATCATATTTATATTGCAATAATATTGTACAACCTTAATGTTAAATAAACCTCTTTTGCATAGTGTTCATTATATAACTCTCACCAATAACTTGTTACGCCCCTATATCCCCGTTACGGATAAATATAAAAAAAAATATCAAAACNTTATATAACTCTCACCAATAACTTGTTACGCCCCTATATCCCCGTTACGGATAAATATAAAAAAAAATATCAAAACCATAACACTAGTAAGAAACCGTTCTGATGCAAAATTATATCACACTCTACACTGAGTGAGCACGAACTCGGTGCGTCGTCCCTTATTGTAATTTTCTATATTCGGTTAAGCTTTGTTTACATAAGGCGGAGGAATATCCTGGAAGTAGAACTTTATCAGTGCTTCACAAAATTTAAAAGTAACCGTGGATTAACTATAAGGTGAAGACTTTTTAAGGCAGTGCTTANTTACATAAGGCGGAGGAATATCCTGGAAGTAGAACTTTATCAGTGCTTCACAAAATTTAAAAGTAACCGTGGATTAACTATAAGGTGAAGACTTTTTAAGGCAGTGCTTAAAAGTTCCTTCCAGCTTATTTGTATCCTTTGTGCAATTGTTAATGTAAAAATTGCTATGTAACTAATAAATACATTTTATATCGCTCACAAGTTAAAGTCTGAGGCCACAAAAAAATTGATTTTTTTTGTTGTTATACCTGCTGGGAGAGACTTACAAAGTGCTCATTTTACCGCGAATAGCATANTTATATAACTCTCACCAATAACTTGTTACGCCCCTATATCCCCGTTACGGATAAATATAAAAAAAAATATCAAAATCATAACACTAGTAAGAAACCGTTCNTACGGATAAATATAAAAAAAAATATCAAAATCATAACACTAGTAAGAAACCGTTCTGATGCAAAATTATATTACACTCTACACTGAGTGAGCACGAACTCGGTGCGTCGTCCCTTATTGTAATTTTCTAGATTCGGTTAAGCTTTGTTTACATAAGGCGGAGGAATATCCTGGAAGTAGAACTTTATCAGTGCTTCACAAAATTTAAAAGTAACCGTGGATTAACTATAAGGTGAAGACTTTTTAAGGCAGTGCTTAAAAGTTCCGTCGAGCTTATTTGTATCCTTTGTGCAATTGTTAATGTAAAAATTGCTATGTAACTAATAAATACATTTTATATCGCTCACAAGTTAAAGTCTGAGGCCACAAAAAAAATTGATTTTTTTTGTTGTTATACCTGCTGGGAGAGACTTACAAAGTGCTCATTTTACCGCGAATAGCATATATATGAGTGTACGAGATTTTTTAAACCAGGCTCCTAACGTTGTAGTCTTGAAAGCCGGTGAGGGTGAAATAAGGTGAGCATGGAGCAGCTACGGAAAGTAAGGGCAGGGGTAAACGGGAGATCCCCGAGAAAACCCGCCAACCAGCGGTATCGTCTATCACGATTCCTACATGCGAATATCCAGGAGCGTCCCCACCGGGAATCGAACCTTGTTTGCCTAGGTGGGAGGTGAGTTGTCTAACCACTTCACCACCGCGACCCCCACATACGGGCAAAGTGTTGAAAGTGTTCAGTGCTGACAACTTCAACACGTGAAAGGGCAAATTGGCCACGGCGAGTGTCTCAAGCCGGAACTAGGGTTACTGCTATTGTTCATTTAATGTACGTGGGGTAAATTTTACAGTTATAGAAAAGTAGCGCGGCCGTAATGTATCCTTCCACCACAGCTGTTTTGTCAGTGACGAAAAAGACTTTTGCAAACAAATGTTTGAGTCCAATGCACACTTGCATTTTCCTCTTTCCTCGTGTTTCCTGTCATAGCAGGCACTGAAATACTGACGTTAGCTAACTTCCGTCCCGTTAAAAATTTCCATGACATTTCAGACATTTTTACGGAAACAAGCCAAAAATAACGGAATTCTGGTCCGTAAATGAAAAATACGGAAATTGTACCAGTAAATATAAAATACGGAATGTTCCGCAAAAAGTGCTCCAAACTAATATACTAACAAATAACTTATTTGCTCTTGTTATATAATATATTAGTAACTATACATTAAAACTCTATTAATTTATTGCTGAAAGAGAAATTATTCCTTTTGTAACTGTTGATAATAGTAAAAATTTCGGATTTATTCAATATCTGGGCGCAGAACAATTTCTTTGTCATGTGTTGGCTATCCTGCTTCCACTGCGAATCCGTTTTCCGAGATGCCGACTGCTGTGTACATAACCTGCAAGCTCTTTGTTTTACCGTCACGTGTGTGGTAAAGTAATATATTTTCACGGCCAAGAAGAGCTTGCAAGATGTAATGCAATACTCACAAACCGAAAGGACGTAACGATATAAGGTAAGTGAAACTATTGTTAGGAATAAGGTGCCGGAGTTTGGTCTTTATGACAAACGTTGTAGCCTGCATTTTACGATATAATCGTGTGTACAGCAGGCCTATATTTGTGTTTCAGCGAGTGAAATACACTGCTTGTTTATATCATAAAAATCACAGAGACATGTTTTTGAATAATTGAAAAGTCGCAAGAGAACCAGATACGTAAATTAATATTCCTTTATTTCGTACCAAAAAATGAGAATTTTAAATGGCATACTGAAGACTGTTGCAATGTACAGATTTGAAAATAGCTGAAAAAACTAATTTATCCAAACATGGT
The DNA here is from genome assembly GCA_002778355.1 of Clitarchus hookeri. Lineage (NCBI taxonomy): Eukaryota > Metazoa > Arthropoda > Insecta > Phasmatodea > Phasmatidae > Clitarchus > Clitarchus hookeri. The sequence continues at coordinate 95,043 of NQII01005492.1, forward strand.
GATTAATATAATTAGATAATTATAAGGTTATTGCCGTGTCTGCGTTTCCTAACTATTTGATGAAAGTATAGCTCGTCATTTTTACCCATTCTACAGTATTTTTAATGTAGGTATTGGTTTTCCATAAGNGTAATGCAATACTCACAAACCGAAAGGACGTAACGATATAAGGTAAGTGAAACTATTGTTAGGAATAAGGTGCCGGAGTTTGGTCTTTATGACAAACGTTGTAGCCTGCATTTTACGATATAATCGTGTGTACAGCAGGCCTATATTTGTGTTTCAGCGAGTGAAATACACTGCTTGTTTATATCATAAAAATCACAGAGACATGTTTTTGAATAATTGAAAAGTCGCAAGAGAACCAGATACGTAAATTAATATTCATTTATTTCGTACCAAAAAATGAGAATTTTAAATGGCATACTGAAGACTGTTGCAATGTACAGATTTGAAAATAGCTCAAATAACTAATTTATCCAAACATGGTGATTAATATAATTAGATAATTATAAGGTTATTGCCGTGTCTGCGTTTCCTAACTATTTGATGAAAGTATAGCTCGTCATTTTTACCCATTCTACAGTATTTTTAATGTAGGTATTGGTTTTCCATAACCATAAGGTTAGTTTCCTCAAGTGAAATATGATGAACTATACCCAACATTGTTTACTGAAGCGAAATTCAGTTATGACGCATTTATATGATAATAAATTATATTGTATAAAGTTAACATTTCTGTGGTAGGTAGCCCTAACTAAAAAAAAAGTATTTGGAGATGGAAAGCAGTAGGGCTAGGCATATGGCATACCATGGTATGTTTGCTAACATTAGGTCCAACTCTTGACATTGTTTTATCAGTACATACATAAAACAACTTTTTGCGGTACTGTCAGTTTATTAATGAAACACAAACATCNCAAAAAATGAGAATTTTAAATGGCATACTGAAGACTGTTGCAATGTACAGATTTGAAAATAGCTCAAAAAACTAATTTATCCAAACATGGTGATTAATATAATTAGATAATTATAAGGTTATTGCCGTGTCTGCGTTTCCTAACTATTTGATGAAAGTATAGCTCGTCATTTTTACCCATTCTACAGTATTTTTAATGTAGGTATTGGTTTTCCATAACCATAAGGTTAGTTTCCTCAAGTGAAATATGATGAACTATACCCAACATTGTTTACTGAAGCGAAATTCAGTTATGACGCATTTATATGATAATAAATTATATTGTATAAAGTTAACATTTCTGTGGTAGGTAGCCCTAACTAAAAAAAAAGTATTTGGAGATGGAAAGCAGTAGGGCTAGGCATATGGCATACAATGGTATGTTTGCTAACATTAGGTCCAACTCTTGACATTGTTTTATCAGTACATACATAAAACAACTTTTTGCGGTACTGTCAGTTTATTAATGAAACACAAACAACATCTTAGTTTTCACTCCTGAATGAGAATGATTCATTAATTAATCAGTCGAATGGCTGAACTTTATCGCTGTGCTTACAATTCGATATACTGACCTGAATCCCGGCACTAACGTTCGTTAATGGGTAGAATCATGGCTAACGTATCTATNTATATTGTATAAAGTTAACATTTCTGTGGTAGGTAGCCCTAACTAAAAAAAAAGTATTTGGAGATGGAAAGCAGTAGGGCTAGGCATATGGCATACCATGGTATGTTTGCTAACATTAGGTCCAACTCTTGACATTGTTTTATCAGTACATACATAAAACAACTTTTTGCGGTACTGTCAGTTTATTAATGAAACACAAACATCATCTTAGTTTTCACTCCTGAATGAGAATGATTCATTAATTAATCAGTCGAATGGCTGAACTTTATCGCTGTTCTTACAATTCGATATACTGACCTGAATCCCGGCACTAACGTTCGTTAATGGGTAGAATCATGACTAACGTATCTATTTTTTTTTAAATAAACAATTCTATCCAAAAATGTGTTGATATTGTGAAAATAAATATGTATATATAATACAAAGAAATAATTTTTACTGCAATGTAATAATTGCACACTTAACAATGTAAATTAATTTCCCATATCCTTTCTTGTGTAATAAATCTTACTTCACGTTGTAATTGTTGTTCAATGTAATTTTATAAAAATTTCTTATTCTCTTAGAACGTACTGCTACATTTGTACTTCTTTAACATAACTTCTGTAAACATTATTTTTTCTCACAAATAACAGGTAACATTGTCAGATATCACTTCCCACGAATGACATCAGTTAGGTGTAACAAAATGGCGTCCTTATCTATGATAGTTACAAGTGTTATTGCAAGTGTTGGCAAACCAAAAAAATATCGCCACTAGGTGAGCACTAGTGTCGCATGTGTACCAAATATCCTCTATTATCTAGGTTGAAAAACGGGATAATTCATTGTAGTAATCATAAATCAAATATAAAATAACTTCGTAACTGGGTAAAATGTTTCTCTTTTATTATTCACGTAACTTAGAATTAGAGTTAGAAGTTACCTTTTGAAGACTGCGCCCCTAGCCGCGGAAGTTTTTCCTATGCCAAACTCTTCCATAAGAAAATANTTCTTATTCTCTTAGAACGTACTGCTACATTTGTACTTCTTTAACATAACTTCTGTAAACATTATTTTTTCTCACAGATAACAGGTAACATTGTCAGATATCACTTCCCACGAATGACATCAGTTAGGTGTAACAAAATGGCGTCCTTATCTATGATAGTTACAAGTGTTATTGCAAGTGTTGGCAAACCAAAAAATATCGCCACTAGGTGAGCACTAGTGTTGCATGTGTACCAAATATCCTCTATTATCTAGGTTGAAAAAGGGATAATTTATTGTCGTAATCATAAATCAAATATAAAATAACTTCGTAACTAGGTAAAATGTTTCTCTTTTATTATTCACGTAACTTAGAATTAGAGTTAGAAGTTACCTTTTGAAGACTGCGCACCTAGCCGCGGAAGTTTTTCCTATGCCAAACTCTTCCATAAGAAAAGACGTTTTGCTCGTAACCTGAGTAGAGTGAACGTTACCGAAGCGTGCGGAGCCTGCAGCAGGGATCGATACCCGCGAGGGCGACGTACGCCCGCCGGGGGCGAGAGAGGGCGAGAATAACACGGATCGGGGAGATAACAAAGAGAGACGGGCGGCGAGGCACTGAAGCCCTCGGCCGCTGTTTGTCTGCGGCCGAGACTTGCAGCCCTAACTTGATTAAACAAACACGCGTGGCGACTTGTCCTCTTTCCCGTAGCTGCGTCGCCTCACGAGGCTCTCCAGCAGTTCCCAACGGCGCCGACACATTTTTTTTAAAACTGGGTAGTAAATGGTTTCTTGTATAGGCTGTTCGCGGTAAACTGGCCACTTTTGAAAGCCCTGCTTAGGATCTGCTTGTATGCACGAAGTGTATTCTTCCGCGTTATATAAAATTAACACTGCCTTGGGCCTCGACACTTTGTCCATGCGTCGGCCAAGTAAAGCTGTGAAAGTAAATTATTTACATCTCTGCTAATTTTTTACACCTAGAGGCATTAAAAAAAACAGAAAGTGAAATCAATAAATTAAGTTATCACAAATTGTTACCTAGCCCTTTTAATTTGACACTAAGACATGGAACTACTTTCCATCCGTTGTGACCAACTTTACTCGGCCCATTTCACTCAGTGTGCCCGTTACAATACCTGCAGGTAGGAGCAGTGACATTTTTCTAAGGTTGATTTCAAAAGTGCTCATCATGAACAGCTTTTACCATTATCGACATAACAGTTTAGCCGGAATTACTAGTTTCCAAGTTAAAATATAACCTATTCACGGTAAAATGAGCATTTTTTAAGGCCCTCCCAGGAGGCATAACCAATCAATTATATTTTACTCTGACCTCAGACGCTTACTTTTGAGAGATGTAAAATGTATACACTGTGTTTCTTAGTCACACAGCAAAATTTATATTAACATTTGCCCAAATTATATAAATAAGATAANCATTAAAAAAAACAGAAAGTGAAATCAATAAATTAAGTTATCACAAATTGTTACCTAGCCCTTTTAATTTGACACTAAGACATGGAACTACTTTCCATCCGTTGTAACCAACTTTACTCGGCCCATTTCACTCAGTGTGCCCGTTACAATACCTGCAGGTAGGAGCAGTGACATTTTTCTAAGGTTGATTTCAAAAGTGCTCATCATGAACAGCTTTTACCATTATCGACATAACAGTTTACCCGGAATTACTAGTTTCCAAGCTAAAATATAAGCTATTCACGGTAAAATGAGCATTTTTTAAGGCATAACCAATCAATTATATTTTACTCTGACCTCACCGACGCTTACTTATGAGAGATGTAAAATGTATACACTGTGTTTCTTAGTCACACAGCAAATTTTATATTAACATTTGCCCAAATTATATAAATAAGATGAAATAATAATTAAAGCGCGGCCTTAAAATGTATTCACTTTGCCGTGAACAGCGTAGATCATGGTAAATATCTTCAATACTGGCATAGACGTTCGTGTTTAAAAGCTTGCGATTTAAATTACAGCTTGAGAGTAAAATATTGAGGCGGCAGTCCTCTTAGACCCCTGCCACACCCCTCCCGCTCCACTGAAGCATAATAGGAATCTATGCTAAACCATTTCAGTCAGTGTGTTCACGATCGTGAACGCGTTGCACGTGAACTATATTTATGCCCAGTGCTGTACCCAGCAAGGCACCAGTGTCCAGTCTTCCTTATGACGAACATGATTTGTGGAATTTTTTACGCCTCTTTGACAAGAATGGTGAATGTGACTATCATGGAGCACGCAGCNAGTGCTGTACCCAGCAAGGCACCAGTGTCCAGTCTTCCTTATGACGAACATGATTTGTGGAATTTTTTACGCCTCTCTGACAAGAATGGTGAATGTAACTATCATGGAGCACGCAGCGTGGTTGCAAGACGAATGTTGAAAACAAGTGTAGCGCGTACCAAAACTGCGTGGTTGCAAGACAAATGTTGAAAACAAGTGTAGCGCGTACCAAAACTACGTGGTTGCAAGACAAATGTTGAAAACAAGTGCAGCGCGTACCAAAACTACGTGGTTGCAACACTTGAACTCAGCACACGATACTGTGCGACTTTCTGGCCATGGGCCTCGCTCGTGTCTGATTGGCAACTGCGTGCCACTACAACTTCCCTATTGGCTGGGCTGTCGGCAGGCGCTGACTGGCGAACAGCAGTCCGGCATGTTGCTGGTCAGTGCTGCCATATTGCTGGAGCTCGCGTAATAAGCGGCTGTTTCGCCTCTGTATACTAAAGTAGTCTGGCGCCTGGTAGTGTCCAGCTTCATCAAGTGCCACGACGTCTGGCGCGGGCAGTAACCTTCTACTGAGCATCTACTATGAATTTCAGTGACGTAAGTATGCAACAAAAAAGCTTAAAGACTAATTTTTTTCTTGAAATCGAAGAGCAACTAATCGGAGGAAGGCTTACCTGACCAAACATTGTGCAAGTGCACGTTCACTCACACATTATCGACATTCAAACCCTCGACCTCGTGGTCGGAAGGCACCTTCGCGATCTACATCATCAACACGTAGGAGGGGGTGTGTGAGAGTGTGTCTCATTTTGCATCACTGGCGTGATCTCATCAGAAGTCGAATCACAAACAGGAGGTGAGGTACACAACTTGGACGCCGTAGTCTGAAACATTGACCCACTGTTGACCTACACCATCGCAACAGCAACAACGAGAAGTGCGCGACGCGGAGGCACGCGCAGTTAGAGAACCGTCCGCAGCGATCTATGCAGTCAGCTTCCCAAGAATTCCGTATGGATTGTTTTTTTTAATTTAAAAGTTTTAAATAGTGACATTTGCGCAAAAGCAAAGCCAAAATAGGATATAAGAATACCACATCTAGCTTAATTTCCTAACATGTTTATTAAAAACTCAGTTCTGAATGAAAAAATAAATTATAAATGTGAGAAGTGAAATGAAATTGACTACTGACAAGGTAGAACGTTGTTTGTTTTGATAGAAGCATTCAGTCCAATATTCGAGGAGTAATGTCTGCGCACTTCGCACTCGATTCCTGTGTTTCAGCCCCCACCCCCTTTTTCTATCTCTCTCCCCCAAGGAGACGGGCGTGTTTTATACCGACTCGCGACTCGCTTCGAGGATGAACAATACTCTGAGGCGTCAATGCACACACACACACGACTACAAGCTGTTCACGGCAAACTGAGCACTTCTGAAGACACTGCTTAAATTATATATATATGCACGTTGTGTATCCTTCCGCCGAATGTAAGATTGACACTGTCACGGGCCTGATCACTTTATTCACGCGTCAGTCAAGTGAAACTGTGAAATTATTAAAAAAGAAAAAAGACAAAAATTTCAAAGTTGCTCACTTTTGAAAAATTGTATGCATTAGAAAAACAGAAAGCTAAATAAATAATTTCAGTTCTGACCAATGTTCACCTTACACTTTTAGTTCAACGTTAGGACATGGAAATACCTTCCCTCCATCATCGCCAACTTTGCTGAGCGCACGCCAGTCATTGCGCCCGTTAAAATACATGTAGGTAGAGGCAATGGAATTTTTCAAAAGTCGATTTCAAAAGTGCTTAGTTAACCGTGAACACACTCTGGATCAGAACTGGAACCGTCAGTACAAGCACCTAATAGGGGCTTTAATCAGTTACTAGCTTAATCGAAGGCCCATGGTTGCCTGCCTTGTGGGATATTCCTACCCGCGGCCAGTAGGACTGTGCGATAACTACTTTCCAATATCGTTTAGAAACATGTTAACCATATTGGCATAGATGCGATATATTGCTACCAGAAAATGCCGAAAATCGATACCGATATATTGAAAATATCGGTCTTACTTAAATTGCAAACACCGCTATCGCAAATATAGGTTTTTTGGTATCACAGATATCACATATCGCCAACACCGCATATCACCAAAATCGTACATCGTTAATAGTAGTTAGAAATAGTTGTTTCAGTGCCAGCGTCGGTGCAGGGAGCCCGAGAGCCAGAAGCTTGGTAAGGAAATGACAAACTTCATGTGTTTGCATTCCGCTTCGGGGGCGGCCGTCTTGGCAGCCAGTGCCAAAATGTGCAAAAAATATATCAGAGCATGACGTAACGACTCCGAAGCTATGTCCTGGCTGCGTCTCTGTTGGGATTCGTCGTCGTTGGTG
>NQII01005492.1:102905-127805 GCA_002778355.1 Clitarchus hookeri
TTGCACATTTTGGCACTGGCTGCCAAGATTGCCGCCCCCGAAGCGGAATGCAAACGCATGAAGTTTGTCATTTCCTTACCAAGCTTCTGGCTCCCGGGCTCCCTGCACCGACGCTGGCACTGAAACAACTATTTCTAACTACTGTTAATATGCGATATATTGCTCTACAGTGTTGAACCACATCGCAGTTGCGATATTTCAGAAATAATGTTTCGTGATCGATATATCGCCATATCGTATAGCCCTAGCGGTCAGCCTGCGGAAGATGCTGCGAGTGAGACTGAGAGGAGTTTGGTGAAACTCCGACCTCTCACACACACGTGGGCAGTCCTCACGCGATGTCTCATACAGACCAGCACACTCAGTGGCCGAGCACACCGGAACACCCCGTGCGCACCATGCACTGAGTGCGACCGCGATCAGTGTGAAGGAACGACGTTGAACTGCGTCACACGGTACTTGGAGGCCACTCGGCCATCGCAGACACAGGCCGCCCGCTCGCACGACAAACAGCCCGGCCAGGACGTCCAGCTAGTGCGACGCTGCCTCTTTGAACGGCGGCGTGCTCGTGTTTGACGAAGGCTGTCCCCCGTGATGGACGATCGAGTGCGGCGAGTCAACAAAGGGGAGCCTTGCCGTTCAATCCCGGTGGTCGGCACATGTGTGTCCGTCTGCGTGGACAACCCGAGGACATGTGTGTGTTTGCGCTGACGGGAAGTGTACCTGCGGCATTGTAGCTGTGTTTGCTGGTAAACTGCCCGCTACAAACCCCGCCGTATTGCTCAGCTATCGTAGCCACGCACAGCTGCATGCCGTCAAATGAGGTTACCTGTACTGGCGCTCGGGTAACCTGGGACAATTAACACGGTCCTACCTGACGCATAAACTGGGAAACGCGTTTCTTAACACTTTCAATCCCAATCCATACAACTGCCCACATGTTGCACCTTCATGTTATATTTCACCGGTACTGTACACTGCGTGGCTTAGCGCCCAGTGGCCTTTCCTGCATTTAACTAATTAGTAAACCGTGACACTGCTTTACGTCATGATTTGTTCACATCACTGATCACCGAATACAAAGCCACAGCGTGTTGGTTGTGGCAACGTAACATGTTCTTTGTTGGCTTAAGTACAGCACGCATCAAAAATGTCATTTTTTGCAACATCAAAAATCATAAATGAATGTGAGAACGAAAGGGTTAACGAAACTATTAAACGTGTCCCCAATATGTTTATATGCGAAAATAANTGAAAAGAAAACATTAGCCACACGAGAACTGAATCGTACTTTGAAGATTACGCATGCTGTAAATATATTTTGGAGCCCTCCAACATTGTTGAAAACTGCTTTTCCAGCCTGCTAGGAGCCTGTATCGAGCCTGCTAAACACGTTCACAGTAAGTACACGCTTCACTCCGAAACTACTGCACGCCAGTTGAGAGCATAGCGCATGACGACCTGGCTCACTTGCTGCGCGGGCTAGTGTAGCTCACTTGTTGCGCGGGCTAGTGTATNCTGGCTCACTTGCTGCGTGGGCTACTGTAGCTCACTTGTTGCGCGGGCTAGTGTATCTCCCTAGCTCCTGGGCGTCAGGCGCAACGTTACCTCCTCGAGGTAGGCAACCTCTTCAGTTCGAGGGTTTTGTTTGCACATGGGGCAGCCCTAAATAAAAAAAAGTGCAGCAGTCGCACCAAGTCGGTAGCGACCAGTAACCTATCTTGTTTAATATTTTACTTTAATCACAANAAAAAAAGTGCAGCAGTCGCACCAAGTCGGTAGCGACCAGTAACCTATCTTGTTTAATATTTTACTTTAATCACAACTGTCTCACCACTCGCATTCAAGAGGAGTTCAATGCAAATCCCTGTCCGACCATCCTGTATACGGTTTACATGGTTTACCGAAATTACTCCAATCGTGCGTTATATTTATCAACTTATTTTGTTATGAGTGTTTATCAAAATTATTGGCACGATTATCATGTAAATAATAGTCTGTTACGTCTTTTTACATCGTTACATCTTCACTACCTCTATATTTCTCTAACTACCAATAAGATATTATTTAATGTCTTCCGTCAGTAGTCAGATAATAATAAAGGAAGTGAATATCTAACATTTGAACTATTCAATTAGTAACGGATGTAATTGCATTCAAACAAAAAAAAATATTTATTTGAGTTTAATACTTAATGTAAATTCTTGCCAAACCTAATTCAGTCTTTTATGTAGATATTTGACTACAGAAAGCAACGGCCTATAAGTACAAACCACGCAGGTGGTTTTTAAACAAAGTGGCTGTAACGGATGTTACAATAAATGAAAGAGTTTCCTCACTTAGTATCATTTTCCTTCAAAATTCTATTCTCTCACAGAACACATTATTCTAATTTTTGCCGTGTCAGTGTAGAAGATTTCAGAAATGTGTAAATAAATTTGAACTCAAAAAATACTTTAATTTAAAGAAAGAGAAATATTTTATTTTTACTCTAACGGATATGTTACCTTCACAGCGTAAAGAATGTTACAAATAAATCCCAATCACGTTATTATAAGGTAAACATATACAAACTGAGACAAAAATTATGGAAATTATGTAAGAATATGTGTTAAATGTAAATAATGAGTTCCACAATTATTAATGAAAAACACTAAAAACAAAATCTGATTTGCCATTCACTGAAAATCTAAAGAGTAATATTGGATTTGTTTCGAATTTCTAATCTTTCATGAATCTAAAACTCAAAATAATGAGTTCCTGCAGTTAAATATAGAGAAAACTTTTTCAGCTCATATCTACAACTTTAGCGAAGACGCAAACTATTCTGGTTAATTTCGTTAATCAATCAATATTTTTATAAATCAGTAACTTATTTTTCTAAAAAATTGAATATAATTTTAGTGTACTGTTTTTTNTAATCAATCAATATTTTTATAAATCAGTAACTTATTTTTCTAAAAAATTGAATATAATTTTAGTGTACTGTTTTTTTATTGAAAAACAATATTTAAAAAAAAATTATTTGTACTGCCTTTTTCTTATGAAATGTCTCAATTTAAAAATGTGTAGGAGACTATTATTTAGATTTTACCGTGCTCAGAAAATGAGTTGCGACAAGTTGTTAAACATAAGAGGTTTGTACAGCACGCCTCATAAGGCTCTGCTCCGTCTCTTTGCAGACTTTCTTCGTTTTCGCGACATAATTTCGGATGCATAGTAATAAGTGACAAAGTACTATTATATAAAATTCACATTTTACGTCTTGTCTAATATTGTTGTGCGAAAGTTTAATTGCGTGTTATCTGCTTGTTGTAAAAGTCGAGAACTTATTAATAAATATGATATTGACTTTTTACAACAATCAGATATAATACAGTTAAAATTACGCACAAAAATATTAAAACACTACCAAAATGAAAATTTTTCTATAATCGTACACTGTCAGTAATTACTATGAATACGAAATTATGACGCGAAAACGAAGAATTTCCGGAAAAGGGGTGCAGCGGGGCCTTAACGCTGTTGCCTGGTTTAGAACTTGGTATAGGCAAATAAGTGTTTATGAAATTCGATTTTCTGAAGCCACTTTTGAAGATAGAAATTTGAAACAAAAACCTACATGTGAGAAATGATACTCTCAAGATCTGTATAGTTTCAAATATAGCAATTTGGTTTTTGAGTAATTTTTTATTAAATTACGAAATTTTGTGATTTTTTCCAGGAAACCGGCTATACATTAATGTTACAAAAGACTTCGATAGCAAAGAAGCACGTATTTTTGTGCTCAAAAACGTCACTGCTGGTATATATTTATCTTTAACAGGAACGCCAAAAAAAAAATATTCAATAACATGAATTTCCCTATAGCCAATTCTCAACCAGGGAACAGCCTTAACGCGAAAGTAAATGAGCGATAAGTGTCGCGGGTAGAACAGGGGCGGGGAAGCACTTTCTCCGGAGACGGGAGATGAGCATCCCCCTCCCCTCCCTGGTCGAGCACAGCAGCCACGACGGCGCAGGGAGATGCGGACGTGCTCCCGGGGGTTATTGATTGGCGGCGCGGTCCCCCTCCCCCCTCGCCCAGCTGTTGCCGGCCCGCGCCTTCATTCCGAGCACGTGTGCCGGCCCGCAGAGAACACGGTCAAGGTCACTCTGTCCACCACCACGCCCGGCCGCGGACACTAGTCTGCACACACCGTCATTAATTATTCCCAACCGGAGTTTCACACCTTTATTCACGACAAACTATTACACACACAGCAGAAATATGCACATCGGTATATTTAGAATCTCTCCAGGTTTATATTCGTAATCGGTGCCATCGTATGGGCTTACGTCAGAGATCGTGTGTTCGTGCCCGCTTTGCCAAATGACTTGGCACAGCTGCAAGCAAGGATCATGCGTACAGTCAGTGGCATCAGTCATGACGTGTTGGGACGAGTGTGATAGGAACTTGATTATAGGATTGATGTCTGCCGCGTCATTAGGTGCGCACATATCGAGCAACTGTAGGGTGCATACAAACTTACAGAGATTCTGTCTCTACTGACATGCATATTTTTGCTGTACGTGTAATAGATTTTGTTACAATAAACTTGTGAAACCCCGGAGGGACTTATAAATCACGGTGTGTAAGTTAGAGTGATGACTCTAGCTGCGCATAACCACCATCCCTGTTCCAGTATTGTACTACTTTTCGGACAGCTCTACAACTGTCATCAACCACGTGCATTGGATCTGAGGTTAGAAAACTGCTTATGTAAACTAGTTTCAAGGTGTTTGTATTCCTCCTCTAGAATATTTTGAACGCAGTTTGAATAAATTAAAGTTCCTGAAAGTAATATAAAGGTGCTTGTACTAACATATAAACAAACACATTCGCCACTACTGACCATGAGATCTGACAGTTGTATTGATGTAGGGTAGGTCAATGTTGGTTACTAGACGAACAATCAGCCCACAGTCCATTCGCGGTTTCTTCGCACTTTTTGAATTAAACCTTTGAAAAATTACCCCGCGTATGGCTTGTTTGGTTATTTTCTAATTATGTTGTGCATCACAAGCGTTTTATACGTATAATGAATATAAGTAAAAACACTGAGAAAATAGGCGTGTTGGTACTGCCTGCAAAGAAATAATCCCTTTGGTGTAACTTGCACAGTATATGGCCCGCCCGTAGTAGTAGGTACAGAGGGGAAATGCCGTGGCGGATCCGTTGGCGAGGGAGTACCTATTCTCTGATTGGCTGCGCGAGGATCTGGGAACGGGCCTAGTGTTTGATTCGCTACTGCATGCTGCAAAAGGTTTCCTATTGGCTGGTCTGCCGGCTGGCGAGTATGTTACCAGGCGCTGATTGGCGAACGGCGTTCCAACGTGTTGCCGGCCAGTGACGCCATTTTACTGGCGTTTGCGNTCTGCCGGCTGGCGAATATGTTACCAGGCGCTGATTGGCGAACGGCGTTCCAACGTGTTGCCGGCCAGTGACGCCATTTTACTGGCGTTTGCGGCTCGAGTTTTTCGCGGTTGAAGCGGTCGTTCCACCTCTGTATTCTTACCTACTCTGTGACATCGTAACGTGTCTAATTACCTTGCTATTAACGCTTATTGCAACAACGATAATCCCCTGAAACCAATATAGCACCAGAACACAAATATCGCCTGAACCGTCATCTTTACAATGTTGTCACGTGAAATCTCGCATTATAAAAGATGTTTCATAACATGTGAGACCCACTACACCTGTGTATAAGAGACAAAAAAACAACGAAAAAAGTTCGTGTGTAAATGTGGCCTATTTAATTTTGTTTGCTAGTTATAGTCCCATCTGTACTGCAATGGCGTGGTGCTGCTTATCCTCGGGAGGAGATAGGGAAAGCTGTTTCTATATATACGAAGCCGATTAGATGTTTCAAATACATACAGCTGAGTTCTAAAAAGTTGCTTACTTGTATTTTTACCACCCAATAGATACCAAACAGTCAACTGCTGCTACTCTACCTGAAGACAAAGACAGCACTGCTCCTGAAACTTTGAGACTGTGACGCGACACACCGAAGCCAAAACTCAGTCAATTTCGCAGACTTTAGAAGTCGTTATCTTTCAAAGTACAACTGTGAGTTTAAAATAGTATATATATAATTTTTAACTTGTCATCGATACCTTGTCCCGAATCCATAAAATATCGTCAAAATCAAGACAGAATGTTGGCTGTTGAACAGCCTAAACATGAACATCTGCACGTGGCCGTCAGGGTCAGAGCACGGTCCTGAGCAGCACTCTGGAATAACAAGAACTGGCTCTGGTTTTCACAATCCAAGTCGTATTGACGAGGAGAACCATCGACATCCGCAGCTCGAGGGCTGTAATGAAATTTAAAAACAAAAGCAGTTGTAATTCGGAAAGCACCAGGACAAAGTTGGTAGAGAAGGGGTGGAGGCGAGTGGCATGTCGGGCGCAGTGCTGCACAGCAGATAAGGCGTGATTAACGAGGCCCCCCGCTGCACAAACCACCCCCTCCTGCTCTGCAGGGCACCGACGTGCTAATAACTACCAGAGTTGAAAGAAAAGCACGACTTGTTGCATATGAAAGAAGAATACATACTTTATGTAACACTGTAAAATATTATACTACAATTAATTAATTTTCTTATTTAAAAAATTAATAACCAAGAGTTTTCATTTTAAAAAAACTAAGTTTTTTCTATGCTGGGAGATAAAGAAAACACATTTTAAAGCCCCCTCTCCAACATTATTAGTCACTATGTAATAACCTCACACGACCACCATATTGGATGCAAGTGACATTGACCTTGAATAATATTGAGCCCAAGAAATCGCAAAACTTCTAAAAATTCCCCAGAAATTCTAAAACATTTTCATATATGCTTTAAAACACCTAATAAATTATTTTAAAAAATTAATTTCAAATTTATTAAAAATAGTTTTTAAAAGTTTATTTTAAAAACTTACATTTCCGGAGGTTCCCTGATCATCACGTATAGCAGACGACTCACCCTCACCAATGTTTCACATTGGTCGAGTACTTTTATTCGTTTCACCACCCAACAGTGTTTTTTTTTTTTTTTTTTGCTGATTTCTAACACTCGTTCGACCCGCCACCAATGTTTCTCATGCTATCATTCCCCTCCCCTACCCTCTCACCATTGCTCATTCTGTCAAATGCACTCCACCTACAATATTAATTTTTCGTTTGTCATTTGTTTACTATTTCATCACCTATGTGATGCTAGTGTATTAATTATAGATTTAGCCATCAGAGGAGCTGTCGATTAAGCAACCATGTTGGTTACTGTCAACCTTGACCTTGAACCCAATGACATTGATCTCGAAAAATCGAGAAAAATCACAGTCCATACAAACTGACCATTACTAGCTGGTCACAACAAGGGCACATGCCGACTAACACTACTGGCCAACGACTGACTTCAGTTCAGACTGACTGAGCACAAGACTCCTGACGCGACCAGCTCCTGCAAAACTGACTAGAACAACCGACAAAACCAACCTGTCATTCAACCCAGCTGTACTAACGGTGATGAACAATATTGAAAAAAGTATCTAATAAGAGTCTCGTATCTAACCTCGTCGCACAAAATATTCGCAACATTTCCCAAAAAATTTCTACTACAGCTGACCATACGAAAGGGCCATACTAACTTACCAAACCAATTGACAAGGCCAACCAACTACTTGCGAATCATTCCTCAAAAATATTCGCTTCATTTCATTCGTTCGCCGTATAGAACTCATCCATTTTAAACGACCCGAGTGGGATATAATACTTTATATCAAACGATAGTCCTNTTCGTTCGCCGTATAGAACTCATCCATTTTAAACGACCCGAGTGGGATATAATACTTTATATCAAACGATAGTCCTTCTGCTGCAAACGCACACATAAGTGTCATCCAAAACAGACTCTCGCTATCTATTGTTTCCACCACTGGGTTAATAAGTAACACAGAGAAGCAGAATGGACTCTATAAGAAATTAAACATACATTACAATGAATACATAACTTTAATTTTATTTACTTATTNCATTACAATGAATACATAACTTTAATTTTATTTACTTACTATATACATTACATCTTTCTAATTATTTTGTTCATTCGATTTTTACATTTCTCAGATGTTTGCAGATCATGGATAGTAGCCAACAGTCTATCTTATATAACCCCGATGCTTCAGTTCATCGATGATTGAAGATATCTCAGTAGTGAGAGGGATTCCAACGTTGTGAGGGGCTTGTGTTAGTTTCTGCGAGGTAAATATGATGTAAATATTTCGTGTAAATAGCAAGTGATAGCCGTTTATTGTATTTATTTGCATTGCCAGTATGTAAATATATTCGGAAATTATTATTAACTAATTTATTTAATTAAAACCTTCAACCTCTANATTGTATTTATTTGCATTGCCAGTATGTAAATATATTCGGAAATTATTATTAACTAATTTATTTAATTAAAACCTTTAACCTCTAAAAAAAACCTGGCTGAGCTCACTGTCTTCAAAAAATTGAAAAAATATTTATGTCCAATATTGTCACAAGACGGTTATAGGTCAGAGGAAGCAGTCACAGACTACAAACATTTTCGTCCGTGTTCAAATCTCGTTCCAAAGCATATTTTAACTTTTTTGTTTCTTTTTCGTACGCGGAAAACCACTTGGCTAGTGAAAATAGAAGATTCCCCCTCCTCCTCCTCTCCTCCTCCTTTCCTCCTCCTTTCCTCCTCCTTTCCTCCTCCTCTTCCCTCTTTAGCTAAACAGAACGTACAGAAAAATTAATTAGCAAATTAAGGATAGGTTCTGTGAAATTTACGGGAAGTCCATTATTGAAAAAGCAACGTGTCTGTTATTTTCCGCCAAGTTCTGCATAATTTCTCACCAGCACTTTTCCGTACGATTGCGGTAATTTTTTCTTAAGGAATGAGGTTACCCTCCACTAGGCCGGTCTCGTTGGATTGCTGGAGACGTGAACTGTCCTTATCTGAGGCTGACTTGTTCGCCGACTGAACAGAGCTCGTTCTTGCGTGTCAACCGACCCTCGTCGACACCTACAATGACAAATGGACGCACGAGCGCATTAGCATGTTAGTGAACGTATCTTTTCGCTGCAGTTCCGGTTCCTGTGCTGGGGAGCACCCAGCCCCATGTTCCCCCACACGCACATGTTTACCAACCGTGTAAATATTAATAGAGGTTATATCGTGGCCGAAACCATTTGTAACGGGTAGGGAAATGTTGTCCGACAAAATAAATGGTAGGCCAGCGCTTCCGGCATGACAGAGCACCACCGGAAATTATTAAAACACCTGCGAAATATTTCGCATTACGGAGGTATATCTGGAAATAAAGACCAGAAAACTATTTGTAATATACAGGAACATAAACAACACAAGATTATTTATAATATTTAGATAAATAAAGAACACATAATTATTTGCATGGTAAAATAATGAATAGTTTCTCCAGATGAAATCCAAGTAAAGAGCAGAGCATCTACTCTTAAGGTTTATGGAATGAAAAATTCGATCACAACAAACTAAAAACGCAAACATTATTCAATAACAGTATAAAATTGAATATTCCAAAATTTTTAATACAGCAGTCATACATTAGTTAATATTTATATATTTTTTATTTGTTCACATACATGTTTTCAGCAATATTTAAATTTATCACATATCGTAACTGGTTTGTAAAAATACATCGATTCAGTTTTATTTCTTCTAATGAAAACTGCTTAAAAACGATCTTTGCTTTTAATTCTTATTTATTACTTTACTATAGTATAGGTGTTCATGATAAAATACGAGTACAGTAGGCACTTACAATTACAAATTTGATATTAATGATGAATGATGTCATACATCATAATAGTGTTTTCATTCCGTTCTTATTTGAAAGGAAATTGACAGGAAATGATTGTTCACTATACGATAAATATATGTTAGACGCACAAAGGTCTACAATGTGACTGAGTGTCTACAGTTTGGGGTTGTGATCTACTACAAAGTTGACAGTTCGTACAAATAATCAGTAAGTTTAATTTGTAAATTAAAGTGTCATTAAGGCTGCGTCCGAACCTAGGAGTGCACTCGGCTCAATACTTGATACATACGNTAATTTGTAAATTAAAGTGTCATTAAGGCTGCGTCCGAACCTAGGAGTGCACTCGGCTCAATACTTGATACATACTGACAGGCATACTTGTTTGCATCCGTCACAGCAACTAGCCAGCTGATGAGATTCTAAACAAGCATTTTGACGGGAAACAAATACTGAATCTGTGCTGGAACGTAAGAGNAACTAGCCAGCTGATGAGATTCTAAACAAGCATTTTGACGGGAAACAAATACTGAATCTGTGCTGGAACGTAAGAGTATAGATTTAAAATTATCAACCCATTACGATCTGTAGCTGAAAAGCGAATGATAATGAAAGTGTTGCTATTAATCAGTCATAGACATTTTGTCAAGAACGGAAGGAATAAGTATTTGACGCAGAAAACGCAGTTATCTATAATGTATCAGTAAAACTGGTAAAAACTAGAGGTAAATTTTATTTTAATACTAATAATTGTATAAATAAACATTTATTTTTGAATTTTGTTATAACTTTTACACTTATCCATGCCTTGCCTTGCAAAAATTTGGCAGTGTTCTCACTGCCCCGTATATTAACTGTAAATTCATTGCCACGTCCGGTTTATAACAAATCACTAAGAAAACCCGTTATGTTTATCCCGGCTCTTCTAGATCATTAAAGGTATTCATAGTTAATAACTTTTCTCGGTGACTTTTATCGAAAGTTAATGCCTCCATACCACTATTTAGAAAAATAAATGTTAGATAGAGAAATTATAAACTACATATAAATCGCTTTTCAAAATAGTAGCCTAAGGGCTGTGAGGGCGCGAGACGTACACACATTCATTTCCCCGAGTACGTGCGTATGTCATCTCCCGAGACATGCGCAACATTTACGTACTTGGACTAATGCGAACGCTGTACGAGTGCGCATCTCATTAAGCAGAAAACATTATGCACACTGCGGGAAAAGGACTTTGATGATCACGTGTCTAACAGATGTTTGTTTTAAAGCAACAACACTATTGTCGTCTCTGTAAGATCCATGTTTACAATAATTATGTACTTTAGTGGTTATTGTCTGAAAAGCTGGCAGCTATGTGTGTTTACAGTTACACGAGTGTAACACAACACAGCATTTTATATTCTANTGAAAAGCTGGCAGCTATGTGTGTTTACAGTTACACGAGTGTAACACAACACAGCATTTTATATTCTACACTAAAACTACAAACTAATTACAGTGCGAAAAACGTTGACAGTAAATTATTATCAGTAATGTTAACACTAACGAACGCATAAAAACTAGACATAACAAAGGGAGTCGCAATATTCTACTTCAGACTACATTACAAAATATAACTATTTCTATACTAAACATCGGTTGAATGCAATGCCTCGGCGCCAATCGCTAATAGTTAAGCTAAGATTACAATAAAAATAATTATGACTTAAGAATTATGAAGTAAGCGCTTATCTGTCACATGGTAATACGAATTGTGTATTTGAAGTTTTCAATATTGTTTTAATTATTAATTCTAGCCAATGGAAACAGGCGGCAAGCCTGTTTTGTTTACCTTTGTTCCCAACCTATATTTTCATATCACAACCACATTTAAGCACATCATACTTAAAAGCCGACATTATCTATCAGAGAAGCTTATTTTTGTGAACAAATATAATCGTTAACATGCGCGCGCACACACACAATGTTTTAATATTGTTTATACTTACATTAATGTAAATAACCGTTTCTCGCCAACAACACCGTATGCTATGTTCTGAGTGGTCGTCGCCTGATAAGTTTCACTTAAGATAAAAAATATAACTATTTCTATCAACGCCTAAGGAAATCCCAACAACGCAAACGACTTGCTAAGTTTCATTGAAAATCAATACACGAGGTAACAAACTTTCGTTTCTTCTGCACACTTCTTAACCCATAATTTGCCGCTTAAACTTTCTATTGTAACCCCAGCTTTACTTCAAACTTCGCAGCTTACGCTAAATTAAAGTGCACAGGTGTGTTTAAACGCAGTCGAATCAAATAATTTCTGCGTTCATAGTGTATAGCTGTTACCAAGAAGAACGGAAACTATATGTAAATATCTTCGCTGTGTCAAAATTATTTCATGTATCCTGGAATGTTTGTCGTCTCCTAGCCTACAAATGGATAATGATAATAATTTACGAACAATATCTAACATTTTGAATTATTTGTAGCAGTAGGGCATCCTTGTGTGTTAAATTTGTGGGATCTTACTGTCTCTAAATGTATTTATGTTCTATGTGCATCATGTTTTGTTGGATGAATAA
Organism: Clitarchus hookeri; assembly: GCA_002778355.1. Lineage (NCBI taxonomy): Eukaryota > Metazoa > Arthropoda > Insecta > Phasmatodea > Phasmatidae > Clitarchus > Clitarchus hookeri. The sequence continues at coordinate 115,343 of NQII01005492.1, forward strand.
ATACTTTTTTTCGTTTACGACCACTCATTTTGTTTGCACGATTATACTATACGAACGAAATATATTTCATAACATGTAGGATCATCTTCATAACGAGGAGTGTTAATTCATACAGAAAATTAGGTTTCGATTCGTTCATCGTGGGTATTTTCTTCTCTTTAGTAGCATTCCCCTACCACTTAACAGTGTTAATTTTAATATGGTAATAAGATATTAGCAGTATGTAGTGTATCGTATTTTCAAAACAGTATATCATCCGATATTTAAAAAGGGTTTTATGAAGTATTTCTGTTATACCCATGGGCACAACAGATGACATGCAAGTTTCTATAGCAGAAGAGAAGAAAGAACGCGACAGTTCATACCCACACGTCGCCTATAGTGCTAACAGAAAATTATAAATGGCAGACAAAACAACTCGCAGGGGGGCAGGGGTAGAAATTCAACCAAATGTAAACTTATAAGTAGGCGCTTTGTGGTGCATCCAAAAGTACGAAGATTGTTTCTTTCCCTAAAGACTGCATTTATTTAGGTTTCTAAGTACGAGTACTATTAATGTATGGAACATTATATATGAGTAACGGCACTGCTTATGTTTGAAAAACAAGGTACTGTATTCACACGTATGTATGACGGAAATTTACACCACTCATTAAAACATTAACGAATTATTTAAACAGAGGCGTAGCCAAGAATTTACTTATAAGAAGACGGGGGTTTCATATTTATATTTTTGGACAAAATACGAAAGCTGCAATATTACAACTTAATAGTTAGAATATTATTTATAATCTATGGGCTAATATATAGATATGGAAACATAAATTCATGTTCAAGGGGGGCCACACATTTCTTATATTATAAGATATCCCCTCCCCACCGGCTAGTCCTCTGTATTTACATACGTATATTTAATGAGCGTAATAATTTGTGATACCGTAATTTAACAAGGTTTAACAGTTAGAATGTCAAAAAAAAGGCAAAACATCACAATTTTAAAATGAAGACTTCTGTGTGCCGGTTAACATTACTCACGCTACACAGCTCAGATTATCTAATTTTGAAACCAATCGATTTGATTAGCAAACAATGACAGTTAGTCAATTGCACTGTGGTGTTACTTAGGCATTATTTATTGCTTTTAGACAAAGCGATTCTGGAAATAAACGTTTTCTAACAATAGCATCAGTTATAAACAGCAATCATGTATCACATAAAATCCTTCGATATACGACGGAGATGTGAACTGTAGAGCCCAGCAGGTGGCGCAGACCCGTGTGCCAATCCACTCAGCTACACTCACAGCCTACAAAACGACCGTGTGATACTGTATATACAGTACAAAACTCCACATTTATCGCGTATTTTATAAAGTTTTGTTTTATTATGACCGTGTTAGTAGTTTGCAACGTTTCCCGTTACTTACGCGTACATTAAGTTTCATTTTGTGCATACATACGTTTTACAGAACCCGAAATCTTTTCGTAAACGGACATATACGACTTTAGGTAATTACTCGGGTGTCCGCCATCTTGTATGTCCCAGACATTCAGAACAGGTTCTACTGTTGTGGAGTTGGACCTGGGAGTGAGAGAGATGGAGTATGAGTGAGAGAGAGGATAGATGTCACAGTNGGTTCTACTGTTGTGGAGTTGGACCTGGGAGTGAGAGAGATGGAGTATGAGTGAGAGAGAGGATAGATGTCACAGTGGCAACGCTGCCGACTTCACCATGCAGCTGCCACGGAAATGGACTAGCGCTACGTGGTGTTCATACCAAGAACTACAGATTCTTACCAGCTGGAGTGATCAGAAACTATAACCTAGGGAAGTCCACACTAGGTATATCTTTACTCAATGTTAAAACCACGGCAAATATTTTCATTGTTTTATGGCAGTCTGTACTCATACACTACTTTATAAATTAAGGATTTCAACAAGGTATTATATTTTCAAGTTATTTTAGATTCTGTCAACAGGATTTTTCCAAATTTTTGGAAGACTCAAGAAACCTTCATACGGAGAAAATATTTGTAGCCAAATTGTAAGAAGTGAACATTCAAATGGCCAGAAAAGCAATTTAATGTGAATTAATTTACAGGATTGTTAGACACCGTTCCACGCTGAATTTCATTATTTTGTAATTTACAGAATATTATCTTGACTTTAAAACATAGAACAATCCAAACAGACAACATACAGAAGGCAAAAATCGAAACCGCTGATACCGCACACAATTTTCTTTTTCCCTTTGTAATTTTTCGCAGCTTTAAGTACAATTTCATAAATATGTAGGTAACTAAAAAAGCCCGAAAGATATGAGGCTTTTAAATAATAACCGCAAATATGACTACAAATAATTAACGAAAATTATAAACTGGAACAATCCTATAGGGCGAGTCATGTGATTGACGTCATCCGGTACAGTGGATTCTTTCATTTCATGCAGATATGACTTCATGCTGAGTAAAAAAAAAAAAAATCTACTATAGAAGTTAAGCTTCCGCCGTACTCCAGTACATACATGAAATCCGAACTTCCAACTTAATGTTGTTACAAATTGCATAATATAGGCTCAAAAATATTAATACGCTCTTGAATTTCTACAACTACCAAATATACCACGTAGTGAAAGTAAATCTGAAAAAATATATTTAACAGCTCATGAAATGTAAATTTTCCTATAGTCTCAAATTTTCAACGAGTACCTACTCTGAAACTTAAATTATAACACAAAAACTAAACATTTCTGCCTAACAGGTGAAGTCGAGTTTTAAGGTGCCGCCTACCTGTAACTGTTTTGCACGTTTGAGGCACAGAATTAAGAGAGCGATAAGGGCGACAATGACACGCGGCTCCAGTGTGCAAGGCTCTGAACTGGCGTGTAGTGTTTTCGTCGTGCTGCGTGTACCTGCGTACTTAAGGGACTTCAAGCTGTAACCCTGTTATTTTATTGGAAGGAAATGCAAAGTAAAGTTCCGTGCAAGGCTTCATAACAGTTCTGCACGTCTCCGACCAGTACTTTTGGAAATACAGCTGTGTGAAAACCCCGTCTTAAACTGTGTTGGAGGATTCGGGACTATTACAGAGTCCGGCATAAAAACATCCCACATTTTGAAGAGCAATAAGAAAAACCATGATAAATAGTAGGCACAGGTTTGTTACACTTTATAATATAACACACACTGCAGTTTTTTATTGCACGGCACAGGAGGCGAACCTCCCGCATTTGACGTCGACTACGACGATCCATTGAGCAATCACCCAAACGTTCTGCGATTAAACATGCATCTGCTATGAGAGTATCGGATCGAAGAGCTAGGAGAATTTTGAACGAATACTTGAAATTTCTCCTGCACAAACTTATTGATGTTAAAAAAAAAACTTACTGAATGGGCCTGCAAATGTTGTGCTGATTTCAAGCGACGAAGCACACTTCCACTTGAATGGCACCGTTAACAAGCAGACTTCCGTTAGTGGGCTGAAATCAATCCTCGCCAGCTTCATGCAAGATTTCGACACACTACACGTTACTGTGCGGTGCGCCATTGGCAATGTCTGTGTCATTGGGTCTTATTTTTTGAGGATGAAGTGCGTACAGTTACAGCGACGGCCGATCGGTACGTGCAAAAGTTACGCACATTTCTGAAACAACTCGCACAACTTGTGTGGTTTCAACAGGTTGGTGCTACCGCTCACACAGCGCGGGTCTCATTGGCTGCTTGAGAGAATAGCTCCCCGGCCACGTGGCCTTATTACACGGTGACATCGCGTGGCCCGCACGATCGCCAGATCTCAGCCCTTGCGAGTTCTTCCTCCGGGGACACCTCACGGCTAATGTTTACTGCTATCGTCCACGAACCACTGCCCAACTGAAAGCTGAACTACAGCAAGGAATTGACAAAATTAGGTCGCAACCCACCCAGCGCGTGATGGAACACTTCAGAACACCATTTGGTATGTCTATCAGGAACGGTGGCCATCGTTTGGAAGACATAATTTAAAATGCTAAGTACAAATAAACATCATTGTGCGACAAACTATATTTTGCAATAAATGTTTGCCTACAATTTGTATCGCTTTTCTTATTGCCCTTCAAAATGTGGGAGGTTTTTATGCTAGACTCCGTGTTTATAAAGTGCATGATGTCTTTGGAGTGTAAACGTCGCTCGTCTGAAGTGTGTTTTCTTTTCGTAGATCGGTATGAAGTGAACACGTTATGTGGTTTCGTGCAAAAAAAACGCGGATTTCAAACACTTTGCAGCGCAGAAGAGGCGAGACGTAGTCGGCGTCCATGATGCGACAAATGACTCACAGCACTAAAACACCTTTTCTCGCGCTCCACCCGACCGACAGTCACACGCACAGACGTCACAAATTACGAATCACTTTGTGATACTTTAAATTTTCATTTGCCAAGGATGCTCCACCTGTCGCGGCGAAGGAAAAAATCTTCAAACACAAGGCGGTTTAATTATTAAAGCGCGTNCCCTGTCGCGGCGAAGGAAAAAATCTTCAAACACAAGGCGGTTTAATTATTAAAGCGCGTAGTTAATTCCCATCTCAAACAGTTATGCTTTCCCCCGGGCTGTTCCCAGGAGAGCCAGTGGCTATATCACGGTGGTTGTGGGGGGAGGAGGGGTGCTAGAAACCTCCCCTGAGAGGGTAGAGGGAGCAAACACACTACTCCTTTGTAGGCGCGACCNCAGTCACACGCACAGACGTCACAAATTACGAATCACTTTGTGATACTTTAAATTTTCATTTGCCAAGGATGCTCCACCTGTCGCGGCGAAGGAAAAAATCTTCAAACACAAGGCGGTTTAATTATTAAAGCGCGTAGTTAATTCCCATCTCAAACAGTTATGCTTTCCCCCGGGCTGTTCCCAGGAGAGCCAGTGGCTATATCACGGTGGTTGTGGGGGAGGAGGGGTGCTAGAAACCTCCCCTGAGAGGGTAGAGGGAGCAAACACACTACTCCTTTGTAGGCGCGACCCTCCAGATAGGGGCTGGTTGCAGCTGGTCGGCAAACACGGCCCTGCATTTCGCATTCGTGTAGTTCTGCACGTCTCGCCAAACCCGACAAACCACGAAGAAACCTACAGCTGACTCGGCCTTAAGGGGGCTCAAGTCCCGCCATCTTGCACGACTTGACATAAATAATAATTTGCAAAGCTTAATGAAACTGTTAGGCATACAGCTCCACAGCGTTTATTGATTTTTAATTAGTGATTTCCGGCAAGACATAAGTAATTATTTCTCCCCGGAAGTTACAGAAATGATCCTGGCAACATAAGTCTAGCAATACATGTTTTAAAACATGTGCAAAGCAATGCCCAATGCCTTGTTGACACCCAAAATAAAATATGAAATCGGTGATGCGAGGCATTGCGAAAGTTAGGTACTTGCGAGATAGCGAGGACTGATCCCTTGACGGTCCCGCCTACCTGCCGCTTGAACTGCGTCGCTGAGTGATTTAAATACACGTTTTGCTATGAAACTATTAAATTTGCGTCCAATGTGCTGACGAGTGCTGTCAAGGCACCACGCACATTACGAACACCATTTTTGAGAACTCCAAAAAGGCTAAAAACAGCTTTTTCAAAGCTTCTCATCTCTAAATATACGCGTCAGAAACAAGCAAACCTATCCAAGGGTCGTGCATTGAACCACCCTGCAGACTTCCCATCAATAAAATAATAGTCACCGCTAAGTCATATAGTGCACGCAGTGCGACTAGAACACTGCGCGTCAGTTCAGAGTCTTGTGCTTAGCGCCGATGATGCACTTGGTATGTGTGGCAGTGTCGCCCTTAATAGCTCCCGCGTTTCTCGCTCTCAAAGCGGAAGAAAGCTGCTCCAGGTAGGCGGGAGCCCGTATTGATTCCTGCCAGCTTGGATTTATAGTTTTTTCTCCGAAACCTAGCATTCCGAAATTGTAATGCGTTTTGTGGGCCGACAGGACATGGGGTATATATAGCTTAGCACACTTTCTGAAATTTTTTTGGTATAGTTTCTCTTCTCTGCGGTCGTTCGCGTAAAATAATATATTTTTTTTCCAGCCGTTGTCTGTTAGAAAGTAATGACAACAGTAGAGCTGCAATAAATTCGGAATGTTTTGAAAACTATTATCAGTGTTCTGTCGTTCCAAAAATGTCGACGCGACCTCTGAAACAGAATGTATAGTGAGAAAACTACGGAATCCAAATTATGTCCACAATATTTTGCCCACGTTGTTTTTGTCGGATCTGTAACCGTAATAAAGATTAACTCATTATTTGTTCTTGTCCAGCCTCGCGTAAGAAAATACAGACTGAAATGAGTTCATTATGGATTCAGGAATTATGGATTCAGGAATTCTGTAAAATTGTTCTGTATGTAACAATAATGTTTTAATTGTAATACAAAATCTTAAAAGTTAGTTATAAAAAGATAAACACAAACACAATACGGCAAGGGCACCACCGTGCTAACATCACACTCTCGACTGTAGTACTATGGACTGCTCGTTCTCGGAAGGTTCTACGCGCATTTTGCGTGTTTGTACCACANCTTTTGCGTGTTTGTACCAGCGCATTTTGCGTGTTTGTACCACAGACTAAATATGAGGTGGACTGCTTATTCGTCTTCTGCACATGTACCCAACACTGACCTACCCCAAAAGAACACAACTGTCTAAGTCATAAGGTCAACAGTGATGAACGAGTTTATCTTCTTTTTTAATGACAAGCACTATTATATTGGTACAATATTTTACAAATTTGAATTTAATCAAACCGCATTGAAAATTGGTTTTAGAGGAAGTATAAAACCATCTAAAACCATTTGTATACTAAACAGAGTTCAGACCTTAAATCCAATCCAGCGATAAAATATGCGTTGGTAACGCCTAGTAAGAAATAGTTCTTAAGCAAATTTATATTACATAAGAGTGCACACGAATCCGGTGCGTCACCCCTTTGATGTAAATTTCTTTTCTTAGATAAGTTGTGTTTGCATGAGGCCGAGGAATATACTGGAAGTAGAACTTCAACAGGGCTTCAGAAAGGCGAAAGTAACTGTGAATGGACTATATAATGGTGCCTAAGGGGCGCATGGGGTGGCGGATTCCTCAGCAGCAGCCCCCCGCTGCCAGCACGCTCTATTCCACACCGTAATTAATGGCCCANTCTAAGTCATAAGGTCAACAGTGATGAACGAGTTTATCTTCTTTTTTAATGACAAGCACTATTTTATTGATACAATATTTTACAAATTTGAATTTAATCAAACCGCATTGAAAATTGGTTTTATAAACCATCTCAAACCATTTGTATACTAAACAGAGTTCAGACCTTAAATCCAATCCAGCGATAAAATATGCGTGTTGGTAACGCCTAGTAAGAAATAGTTCTTAAGCAAATTTATATTACATAAGAGTGCACACGAATCCGGTGCGTCANGTTGGTAACGCCTAGTAAGAAATAGTTCTTAAGCAAATTTATATTACATAAGAGTGCACACGAATCCGGTGCGTCACCCCTTTGATGTAAATTTCTTTTCTTAGATACGTTGTGTTTGCATGAGGCCGAGGAATATACTGGAAGTAGAACTTCAACAGGGCTTCAGAAAGGCGAAAGTAACTGTGAATGGACTATATAATGGTGCCTAAGGGGCGCATGGGGTGGCGGATTCCTCAGCAGCAGCCCCCCGCTGCCAGCACGCTCTATTCCACACCGTAATTAATGGCCCGTGCAGCCCTTGCGACTAGTTCGGGGAGATAACGCGGCAACCCATTGGTTCCACAGGGGCGGGAGGGTGGTATTTAAAAAATAAAACAACTGCTCGCCGACAGTTTCGCTGACTGGCAAATGGAAACGGGCATTCCACGCGTCGGGCTCGGATTCCGGGTACAGCTCAAACTCATCCTCCCCCCGCAAGGCCCAGGACAACAATCGATAGGCTGAGCAACCCCTCTCTCGAGCGACGNACAACAATCGATAGGCTGAGCAACCCCTCTCTCGAGCGACGAGTACCGCGGCGAACGCGAAGCCAGGCCGCGTTATCCTCCACTTGCCGTCGAGGGCACTGACGCCATTTTCAGTCGCAACTCTCTCCTCCCAATTTCAACTAATTTTTGACTGTGCTCACTTCCCTTTATCAGCAAAATTAATTATTTCATTGGTAAACCAAAAATTTAAACAACTGATAAGAATAAGGAATTCTATAAATCCGTGAATTAATTTGTAGGACAACCTACACTTCAAACAAATGTACATTCTGGTTAAGTTTGCATTTGTAGCACAGTTTGTTAAACAGACCACAAGTACCGAATCCCGTGCCACCTGGTTTGAGGTAAACCTGGCTACACACTGGTGCAACAGCCAGTAGAAGGAAAAGGACAGATCTAGCGCAACTGGATGCTGGATGGGGACAAGGAGACGATCTGGCAGCCATCTCGGATCCCCCCCTCCCCACCNTAGCATTAAATATAAATATAATGATTGAATTTAGCTCTTTAATTCTTATTAAGACTTCTATTCCTCACGAACTCGGATACGGCCTTCAGGTGTCCCATGTGACACTGGTGTCACAATTGGGATGGAGGCAATTATTAATTAATTGTAAATCAAATTGGGAAATAGGTTAGCCATATGTGATATTAGTACTAATTAATTAATTGTAATAGATGCATGTGAAAATAATTAAGACTCTTTTATACATATATCGCAGTGAATGTTAACTAGGAACAATTCTGCAGAACTGGAAGCACTGTAAGCTTTGATTGAGGGACTAGGCAGCCAAATTATTAGTGTAAAAGAAAGTGCGAATAAAACTGTAAATAGTATGAACGAGAATGTAAATAGTGCAGCATGTGGACAGAAAAATAGACACCGTAAATGAAAATGTTGACAGGAAAATAAAGCAGATAGAGGAACTTCTCCGGCAACGAAGTTCCACAACCACCTCATCGGCAGAGGAGAAAAGTGGGGAAGCAGTGCGAGCCGTCACCAACACAGCGACCTCGGAGGACAGCCAGTAGTTTTGAGGAATTGGTGTCGCGCAGCCAAGACTGAGGAGGGGGGGTCTCATCTTGGCGGGAGTACCAACACCAGTTTGAAATAGCCGCCACTCTGAATGGCTGGTCAGCCGAGCAGCGGGCTTGCTACCTCGCGGAAGTACTGAGAAGCCCAACACTGAGCATACTACAACCTCTGCCAGAGCGACATCGACTGGATTACCCACACTGGTGTCGGCCTTGGAGCTACGTTTCGGCGACCGATACCTGTGACATGCCCACTGTGCCTAACTGCAAAGCCGCACCCAGCGACCAGCGGAGCCACTGCAGGAGCTATTGCAAGACATCGTGCGGCTGTCTCAACTATCTCTGGAAGGGTGCTCCGAGGAGGCGCGAGATATCATCGCAGCCGGCTTCTCCATCGATGCCATCGCCGACACAGAGGTACGGCCAGCGGTACGTCTGGCTGCACGCCACACCATGCAGGACGCCCTGGCCCGAGCACTGGAGGTGAAGTCAGCAAGACAGGAGCCGCACCCCGACGTCCAGTACGTGCGGTGATGATGAACAAAGACAAAGACAGGATAACGAAGACGCTGAATGAGTTTCAGTTGGCTTTGCGAGACATCGCTTGCAGGGTTCATGCTACAGAGCTTTGCACACCCTCCCCCCCCCCACCATCAATCGGAGGGAGTGTTGGTCATGTGGACAGCAGGGGCACCCAAGAGCCTATTACCTAGAACAGCAGCAGACTAAACAGAAGCAGCAGCGATATGAAAAAAAAATGGCTTCGATGAGCGCATACAAACACTTGCATGAAGAAATTGGTGAGCTTCGTGCATATGCCCAACAACTAAGACACCGCATCGACAAGCTGATGCTGCAAGCTGCACACCTCACAGAGCAGTTGGAAAATGCGCACGATGACCTGTAATGAAGTAGGTACAAATTTGAGGACATAGTTGTGAAATGGATTATGCAGGCCATTACACTGTGAAGTTCATTAACAGCATCTACACTCCTGGCATATCACAACACAAACATCTCCTGAAGTTTGCGGCTCCATTCATGTTACTGCGAATCCTTAACTTGCCAAAACCCTGCTTTTTTTTTTTTTTTTTTTTCCGTTGCGACATCCTGGCTTATTGTAACCCCTAGATACAGTATTGTTCTTACCCGCCCTATCTATTTACTTAGAGTGTACTGTATTGCTTGGTTCCCTAGCGGAGACCCGCACGCATGGTTGCTTTAGCAGCCATGCGGGTGGTAAAGTGGGAGGGCGACACCGAAAACTATACCAGTTCCAGACCAAAGGATGGATAAGGAGTTCCAAACCGATGGGTGGATGACAGGCACAAGAAAAAAAAATGTCTTTAATAAACCAAATTATATGTAAATAAAAATTGAATAATAAAAAATGTAATAAAATGTGTATTATTTCTAAGGTACACGTTTTCATTTTAAAAAAGAAAAGCAAATACGTAAAAAATACTTATAAAAATATATATGCATACTTAAAAGAAAATAAATACTTTAAAAAATCTTACCTATGACTATAACAAAAACATTTAAAAAGAATAAATACTTTAAAAAATTATGACTATATGAAAAAAATTCCTATCTCATGTCAAAGACTATATGAAAAAAATGTCTTATTGATGGTTAATGTCTCGGATAGTCAAAAAACTCATATAAAAATTATTAAATTATTACTACGCATTAGAANAAAAAATTATGACTATATGAAAAAAATTCCTATCTCATGTCAAAGACTATATGAAAAAAATGTCTTATTGATGGTTAATGTCTCGGATAGTCAAAAAACTCATATAAAAATTATTAAATTATTACTACGCATTAGAATAATCACAACAAAATATTTAATTGTCCCCTGCACACACACGCTATTACTTCTTTTAAACCCCTTGCTCACTTGCCCTGATAGCTCAGTAGGCTAGAGCGTCAACCATGCTGGCGACCACAAGGTCCGGCATTTCTATCACGCACCCCTCCACAGCATTTTTGAGCTCTGCGGAAAAATAAATAACAGTGCTCCTGGTCGTCGCTCGGCGACTTAAACTACTGTAAACAAAATGGCAGACACAAACCAGCACCTCCTAGCAGGCGATGAAGGAACCACTGCAAACAAGACAGTAGACACACCAGTGCCCCTAGCAGGCGACGACGGAACTACGTCGATGGCGGGCGAAGGCCACAAGAGAGAAAACTGGGGGAAAAGGGGGGGGGGAGAAAAGAAAGAGACAAGACGAAATGACAGCATGAAGAAACAAGATGGAATAACAGACAGCCAAGATGGAGTGAGAGAGCATGAAAAAACAAAATGGAATGAAAGAGCATGAGAAAACAACATAGAATGAGAAATCATGAAATGGAAAACCAAATGACGGTCGAAAACCAGATAGCTGACGAAAACAAGTTAGCGGATCCAATATGGCGGCCGATTTTCTGATCCTCAGCCCCCACCTCCAGCCCTGGAGTCTACCAAATTCATCTACTCCTGCTCCAGAGTAAGCTCAACAAATGGTAACTTTACACCTCACTGCTAATGTCGTCTGCAAAGATGTCCTTCATTACAGGAAATCAGCAGTTACTTGGCGCAGTACACGCGCGCGAAGCTGCGGTCAGAGCGCAACTTTTATATAAAAGGGTTGAAGCAGCCAGCACAGGCATTTCATTTTGAAATATTGCAAGGGTCAGGTTTTTTTTGGTATTTGCTGTTTGATGTGTCACTTGCTGGTATTAATGTCCTGTTTGTCAAATTGTTTGTACTTCTGTACACTGTCCTGTCTGTCCACAAGGCGTTCTGACACTACAGGTTCTCCAAAACTGCTCCCAAACCATAGGAGCTTTCCCTAAATTGCTAATATTGAGCCGTACATGTGTAGAATCCCCTATATATTTATTACGCCCAAAGCCTAACTTACATTTTTAGACTATTGTGTTTCTTGCAATGATGGAAAAATTTGAATTAAATAGTATTTTGAAAATACGCTACTGGAGATCGTTCCATGTCGCACAAAAAATCAGGATACAGCAAAGCTATACAGTTTCATGTGTCCAACTGTTTATTCAGCCACCACCCCTTGTTTCTGAGAACGTTTATAATTTTAAACTTTGTTTTGGTATGAAAACCATTTTAATAAATTACAAGCGCTAGTGAGCAATAACTTCGTATGTGACCTACGGTACATGGTAGACTAATAAAACATTACTACAATAATAATTTTACATGATTTAACTGAACTACTGTGTATTTATTAACCTAATTAAAATGCCAAGTATACTAACCTTATTAAAGTTTGATGTTTAACAAATGTAACTATGCTGTAGTAATTTTTTTCATTATCTTAACATTCCTTACAAGTATTTGTGTAATGAGAAAAACATACATTTATTGAGTCGCGGTTGTATGGTAGTAAAGGGAATATACTACTTAATTTTAATTT
>NQII01005492.1:128276-157689 GCA_002778355.1 Clitarchus hookeri
GTTGATAGGTTCTCCGAGAGCTCAGGGGCGGCGATATTTTTATTATATCAATTATACTCTCGCACCCGAGATATTGGCCAGATAGGTTGGGTTCCCCCTCAAGAAGCGGACAAAATCGCGCGTCGTCGGGGCATTGATAAAGGTGACAAACAAGAGCGAGCCTACTTACGGCTTTGGGCGTCCATGAGGAAAAAGCTGTGTGTTTCATTTCTAACTTCGCGTCATAAAGGAATGGTAAATTTTTGATAAATCACAGGCTAGGTGGTAGTGTAGATGTGCGTGTCTCACTAAACACTGGCCTACTGCGGTAAAGGAGAGCGAACATCACATTATCATATTGACACCTGGAACGTGTGCACACCTCCGGAAATACAGCGGAGCGCCATGACGAACTCCTGCCCGAAAGTAGTTTCACAAGTAAGTGATGTTGCCCCCAAAATTCAACAGCCAACTGGTGTTTGCTATAAACACACGGAATCTCATGCGCTGTTTCTCGCCTTCTTTCGCGATAGCAAATGCGAACACCTTGTTGCTAACTTTGGTGAGAACATAAAACTTTTTTTATTTTGAGGTATGGAATATTTTAGTCAGTTTGCAAACGAGTGTTTTATCTGAGGGAATTCGTTAACTCTGAAATGTTAATTCNAGGTATGGAATATTTTAGTCAGTTTGCAAACGAGTGTTTTATCTGAGGGAATTCGTTAACTCTGAAATGTTAATTCAGTATCTAAATTGATGTTTCCTTGCTCCATAAACGTGTAGGCAGCTGACTGATCGGTTACCAGTCAGCCCATACGACGCCGCAAAACGCCCATTTACACTCCTCTTGTAACAAACGTAAGTTGTGGAGGTTAATTGGTAGATGCCTGTCGGACGATAGTGCGTGTTGGCACTCACATTTAATGTAAAATAATATCACTCTCAATGGAAATTATTGTTTTACATTCTTAATTCATATTGTTTTAAAAGTATGCTTTGTTTCTTTAATTATGCATGCTGATTATAGAAGCTATGCATACATACACTTCAGTTTTGTGACCGGTTTTCGTAATAAATGCAATTATATTTATTTGTTTATGCATGTGCTGTTTTTTCATATGGTATCATTTTATAGATTAAATTATATTTCTCCATTTTCTTTCTTTATGATGGCATACAAATGTCGCATCACTTAAAAAATATTTCCATGCAAGTTTATGAAGTATAACNATTTTCTTTCTTTATGATGGCATACAAATGTCGCATCACTTAAAAAATATTTCCATGCAAGTTTATGAAGTATAACTTATATACTTAACTAAATTATTTGTATGCATGTAGCACAGTTTGGTCATTCATTGACAATTCGTAAAAAAAAAAAAAACTTCTGGCTTTCAAAAACTAGATATGCAACTAAGTTACAGATTGGTAGGCGTCAATAAAAAAAAAAAAAAAGAGCATTTTAGAGAATTTCTGAGCTTGTATATTTTGATGTATAATCAGACTTATTAAAAACTAAGGCCGAGAGGCAAATGCGGAATATTTCGTTGGTAATTGTTGCAAGCAGGAAGCCATCGATAGCACAGTTATCCAGCCGGGAGGAGCCGCATCCCCCCTCCCTTCCCCATGCATGCTCGACACTTGTCACTCGGTCCCGTGACCTGTACAAGGATATGTTTACACATTTCCCATGATTTATTGCTAAGGCTTTTATGTCAGAGAACTTTCACTGGTTTGTATTACTTTTCGCGATAAATTGACATTTCCATATCATATAAGATATTCTAATAACATATAATATATTATCATTGTGTTGACTCATTTAATAGGCGAATTGTTACCGTTATTTGCAGCAAATACTATCAACTCAGTAGTTTATAGTGATTACTCCGCTGTTTGCATACGTTTTGTTAACAGTTTGACAGTGTTTGCCAACCGTTATTTGCAGCAAATACTATCAACTCAGTAGTTTATAGTGATTACACCGCTGTTTGCATACGTTTTGTTAACAGTTTGACAGTGTTTGCCAACCGGTAGTTATTTTGTATTTGTTGCTGTGTTCGTGTTTATTTTTGTACAGTTGATTGATTTAGTGCTTTATACGGTTTTTTGGTTTGGCCGATTTTACTCATTTATTTCTTGGAATGACTCGTGTACCTAAGGGCGGGAATGAATATTTCTCTCCAGCATTGGTATGACGGCGCCAGCATACTGAGAAATGTTCGTTCGTCTCTGAATACAGATAGTCCAGTCACGACTGTGCATTCCCTTTCTGTTTCTGACACAGAGACAGCAATTACACGTCTTTGACATTGCCGCCCGAAGTCGGCTGGCTAGTTATTTACGTCAACGTATATACGCGCTAGCTTGTCAATGCTAACTTCGTTGTAAAAGTTTGTGACCAGCTTGCTACCAATACAACAGCGAAAATTCGCCGATTGATTTCTGTTCCAATCATGCCGACGACGCCCCCTACACAAGACAAAATAAACTAATTGTAGGAGTAAAAATGTTCTCGCTAAAATGCAGAGTTGAATGTGAAGACAGTGCAGTGGAAAAAAAATCTCGCTACCATCATTTTAAAATACATATAACTTTACTTCTCACATTCTAAGTTCTCTGTTATGTGGTTCTAAGTTGTGCGTTTCTACTGTACGACTGTTCTAAGTTGCGTGTTTCTAAGTTACGATAATTCTAAGTTATGTGATTCTGCATTGTGTGATTCTAAGTTGTGTGTTTCTAAATTATAACAGATCCAAGTTGTGTGTTACTAAGTTATGATAGTTCCAACTTATGAGTTTCTAGGTTACAACTGTTCTAAGTTGTGATTTTTTAAGTTATGATGGTACTAAGTTATGATGGTTCTAATTTATAATAGTTCTAACTTATGTGGATTTGTTCACGAATTCTAAGTTGTGACTATTATGCTCAGTTGTGATTTTCTAAATGATGTGTGGTTCGCGTCAGTGAAGAGATAAATTCGATTATTGATGAACTCGGAGCTATGGGATTTATTGAAGGACATATTATGTTTATGTGTGATTTCTTTAAGAATAGGAATAAATTTTTAAAAATTGGTTTCTTTTTTTTAAATTCCTATTGTCTAAGAATGTACCTACTGATATGTGATTTTAAATGCCTCGTAGGCCGCAAGTAATTATAATGTACATACATGAAGTATGGCTATGTTGGAGTATGGCTATGTTGGAGTATGGCTATGTTGGAGTATGGCTATGTTGGAGTATGGCTATGTTGGAGTATGGCTATGTTGGAGTATGGCTATGTTGGAGTATGGCTATGTTGGAGTATGGCTATGTTGCTCTGTTGGAGAAAAAATGTATTGTATGCTGCGAGGTTGTAAGCATTTTAAGTATATACACATACATGCTCAGTATGCGTAATACAACAAACATTGACTTTGCACTTCTTGCTATGCCTGTTCAGACTAACACCGCGGGCGAACACCACGTCGCAGTTATCAAAATGCTAAGTCTTGTATGCAAATATAAACATGCAATGGCTACTTTCGTGTCGACATCATTTAAGGAGCGAACCTCCAGAGTCCCTTGCTGTTGACGATGCAGTCAGTGATACAGATGGTAAGTCTTCAACCAATAATTCCGTCTTCATATTGTAACAACGTACGCGATCGCGATAGATGAATGTAGACGTAACGATCCCCTTACCAACATGCTCGACGACGAAGTGAGAACCATTTTTTTTTCGCACGATGTATGCTTGTATACCATTATCACTACATGCTAGTTCATGTTGCCCGTCTCAGGTTGTCACATTGCGACCTGCGTGTTACGTATTTATAAATGCCTGGTAGGTGGCAAGTATTTATGGTGAACATGCATGGAGTATGGTTATGTACAAAATATTTGTTGGAGATATAGTTCATTGCGATTGTTGCATGATGTGCTAGATACTTAAATATGTAAATATAACACAGATGTTTAAATTACGTATCATGTTGTATTTTTACCTGTTAAATGATTGGACTCTCTAGGGGATTAAACCTGCGATACCTTATTCTCAAGGACGGTGCACTGTCTCAAGTACCGACAGGGTATATGAGTTATTTCACATAAAATTTCAATAGCATATGTAAGAAGTAAGTATTCTTATCATTCTGAAGCTTACATGAATGTTTTATCAAGGGTGTCATAATTACAATACTTTAAGTGCTGAGTTACTTTCTTGGTCGGTAATGTATACCATGCACGGAAAGGCAGGACAACCATTGTGGTCTGTACTTTTCTTGAGTTCACATCGATAGCTACGAGATGCACTCGTGGTCTCCCGGTCTTCTGTATATGAAACAGCTACACCAGTCTTTTTTGGTTAAGGTAAACATCTTCTCTTTATGTTTTGGGTCTTCTAAAAGCAGATTACATACATTGTTGAAATGTATGTATGTTGCGATGCCTCCTCACTTGTCAATACAAAGTTCGTAAATTTAATTATATTTATATATTAATAAATATTTGTGGCAAGCGAATCATGGCTAATTCGTTTCATAATGTGCTTACAGTTCTAGCACTATAAATGGTATTTATTCAAATAAATACATGTATATAACATTAAAAACTAAGTAAATTGTTTACTTGTACCATATAACTAAATTCCTCTCGTAAAGAGAAGTGCATGTGTGACTACGCTGGTCTACTACCCTGGAGCCTGTCGCGTCTCTCGGGGCTAGTGTTATGTGCCATCCCTTCGACTTGCCGAGACCTGCACAGTGCTCGCGCCGCTGGTCGACTACCTGGGCTTCCTTACAGATTCCCAAGATATTAGTTGATCGCACAACGTCGGTCGGGTCGGACACGTTCTGCTGCTAGTGTGTTGAGTGTTGGCTGTACCCTGAATTTGACGGTTTCGTTTCAATCGGTTCGTACGGAAGTCGTTTGCTATTCTGTTGTACTAACCAGGACAGGCTGGTCTTGGCTATCATCGTCTAACACAGCCAACAGTACCCAACGCTTGTGTAATGTGCGATTGCAATTGTTGGTAAGTGCTTATAACTATTTTCCAGTTTGAATCAGTGTGTAGCAGTGCTGTCCTTATCGCTCCCGCACTTCGCAATGGAAATTTTTTCGCCTAACAAATGCACAGTGCTTTATGCTCGCGGAATATGCATTTATTGGCAAATGCCTATAATTATTTGCTTTCATAATTATTTTTTTATATATCAGTTTGCCTTAGTGCGTAGCAGTGTCTTCTCTCTTGCACGACTAATGGTTTTAATGTATGTTGTTTCGAAGCAAGCAAAGGAACACAGTCTTTACAAGTCGCGTAATGTGTATCGCACTTAGTATATTATAGATTTTTTTGAGGTTGGTCCTTGTGAACATATACTCGTTTCATGCTCGAGCATTCCAGTTTTTCACCTAAGTTCTTGGTGCACTGATAACGTTGCTATTACTATTATGGTCTGCAGAACGAAACTGGTATTTTTTTATAAATACATCTTGATATGACATCGTGCTCGCAGCGCACTTATGTATATGTTAGTACTTTATTATTTTTTCGGTGACAGATTCTTCATGTACAGGGCAATTCCCCCAACCATCATGTTAGGCTGACGGTGTTTATTTGTATCGACACGCACATGTTTTAACGTATTCCATGACTACACACGTCTTGTTATCGGTACAATTGTATACTCCTTTATTTTTTCAATGTATGACTGGTTGTTAAGAGATCAATGATAACGAGGCGTCGGACTGCCGGTCCTTGTGTTGGTGGTTTTTGTTTATATTACTACTAGCAAACCCGGCGAACTCCGTTTCGCCACCAGATGGCTTCGTTTTATGCAACATTTTGTTTGGTGATTAAAACATGAAGAAACATTTTTTTTATATTTGAAAAGGAAAAATTTTATTTCATTTCACAACAGTAATGAATTGAACTTCTCTAAGTAAATGAAAGTGAATCCAAAGTAAATACGTTTCATTGAAGTGCTCTTTGGTAAACCAAATTTTTTGTTTTTTGGTCTGACGTTAACACAAACAAAGCGGATGGTTTCCCAACTCGTGAACACGCAACGTATAACTGCCCATGTGAAAAACANTTTGCCAACCGTTATTTGCAGCAAATACTATCAACTCAGTAGTTTATAGTGATTACACCGCTGTTTGCATACGTTTTGTTAACAGTTTGACAGTGTTTGCCAACCGGTAGTTATTTTGTATTTGTTGCTGTGTTCGTGTTTATTTTTGTACAGTAGATTGATTTAGTGCTTTATACGGTTTTTTGGTTTGGCCGATTTTACTCATTTATTTCTTGGAATGACTCGTGTACCTAAGGGCGGGAATGAATATTTCTTTCCAGCATTGGTATGACGGCGCCAGCATTGGTATGACGGCACCAGCATTGGTATGACGGCGCCAGCATACTGAGAAATGTTCGTTCGTCTCTGAATACAGATAGTCCAGTCACGACTGTGCATTCCCTTTCTGTTTCTGACACAGAGACAGCAATTACACGTCTTTGACATTGCCGCCCGAAGTCGGCTTTCTAGTTATTTACGTCAACGTATATACGCGCTAGCTTGTCAATGCTAACTTCGTTGTAAAAGTTTGTGACCAGCTTGNATCGGTTCGTGCGTTCTGGAGTTATAGCGTCAGGAAGGAAAACCCGACTTATTTTTATATAGTAGATATATGTATGTTACTGTAACCCATGACTATGTGAACCATGTTCGCAGTTCAATTGTTTAAAACGTTAATTTTGTTATCTGTATGGCTCGTTGTTATGTGTTAGGCGAGCTAACGAGGTCGCGGGCTGTTGGTCTTCACATTAGGTTGGTGGTGTTTGTATATATTACTGTAACCGGCGACTATGTACATCATGCTCGCAGCGCAATTGTATATACATTACATTTTTTTCATGTATGGATAGTTGTGTGTTATCTGTGCGAACATTTATTTTATGTATTTTCGATTTTATTATAACTCTATTTTTATATAATGCTCGGATGGCATTGGACGAAAGGTAGCAAGCAAGAGATCCAAAATGGCGGACACCTGCAGCAGCAGATGATGAGGGTGGTGGTGGGTGATGGTCGTGCGCACGTGGACCGGTGCGTATGTGTGCTATTTCAGACCCCACAAACATGTATGCATCAGTAACTGCTAACTACTGTCTCATGCTTGTGAGACACTTGCATGTACATCTACTTTTATTTAATTTAAATGTATGACTTGCTGTTGCATGTTATCCGAACTTTAAAGGTTCGGAAATGGTGTTCAACCATGCTTGTAATACGGCTGAAGGCCTACCTGTCTTTATCTCCTTGATTGCAGTCAGAAATGATGTTTGTGATGTAAATTTGATGACTATAATGATAGCAGATGGTAAATGCCTACCCACTATGCTTATAAGTTGGGTTAATACATTATGGACCCTGCTGTCCGGTTCTATGTTGGGAGCGATACCTGTGCTATGAGTTTGGAGAGTATATCTTAAACAGTTCAGAAATTATAGCTAACTCTGCTTATAAGAGAGACTAAGGCTTAGTCGACCACGCCGTGCTGCTCGTTGTCAGTTGCGCTGCCTATGATACGAATTAAGTGGCTATAGTTTCAGTNCTGCTTATAAGAGAGACTAAGGCTTAGTCGACCACGCCGTGCTGCTCGTTGTCAGTTGCGCTGCCTATGATACGAAAAGTGGCTATAGTTTCAGTGGATAGGAAATAGCTGCCAACTGTGCTTATAAGAAGGGATATGGACTAATTGATCCCACTGCCGATTCGAAGATGACAGCGATCTATATGATTTAAATTTGATGACTATGGCTTCAGCAGATGGGAAATGGTGGTCAACTATGTTTAAAAGAAGGCTTAAGGTGTACTTGACCCCAGCTGTTAAAACATGAATGACCGTATTCAGATCTGATTTAAACATGGTCTAAACTCTCCATTGTTAGTCAACTCACGCGATTTTTTTATATTTTAGTCATGGTTTAGTCAGACTTGGTTTGCTTTAGAATAGGAAGTTTAACGCCTTACTAAACTTGTATTAAATATGGCGGTGGGAGATATTATGTTGTGGATATAGTAATTGTTGAGTAAATAATACTTCCGACTACAATACTGATAAACCCTTGTTTTTAGCTAAATATGAACTCCAGTAATAATTCATGCGTACGCCGAAGTAGGGAACATGACCAACAATATTTAATAAAAATGTATTATTTGTAAGTACGAAGTGCGAGTATTCCCTTGGAAGAATTGGGACAATACAAGTATTCGTTTGTTATTTAATAACCACGCTATTTTAAATAAATACTGGGCATTAAAACTAAATCCTGCTGCTGTCTTAACAATTAATTAATAACATCACTGTGGTAAATGACGTAACTGAGCGGTAATGCAGAACTACATTAAAAGTTAAGTGCTATCTACCGACGCGATTTTTAACTGCCAAAAATTCACAAAATGTTGCTTGTTCTAAGATGTTTTCATGTAAAATTAGTATAATATGTTTATAATTAATATTATTTCTTGAAAGTAACCTGTTAAACGTATCCCAAATGGCTTATGTGTGTATTATATACCTATATGCATATTTATTTTCTGTTACCGATACTCGTTCTTGAATTTAAACCAAAAGATTTTTCTTCACTGCCCTTCAATAATTCAATAAATCAAACGATACATAACGTCATAAAATGACATCATGAGTATTATAATAAATATATCCGATATACGAGAACAAAGCCTGACTAATTGCCATGGCAACCGACAGTTTTGAATGTTACCAAGCCTTTTCCGAAGCTTAAACTGTGACTAGTTAGTAACAGGTAAATCATGGTCTGAAGATATTGGAAAGTCGCTTCTGAATACGAAATGTTAGTCGGCCATAATCACACGTTTAGAACTGAACTATTTCAACTAGGAAAAGAGTCTTTACAGATGGTTTAACGATTTGTTTCTGAATACAGCCCGAAACGTTTCCGCAAAAGGTTTTTTTTAATGAATATAAGCTGGCAAATTTTCAGCTGGAAAGTGGTCAAATTGGAAACGGGCATAGCCAGTCAAGTGTCTCGACGGTCAGTGCACAGATGACAATTCCCTGAATAGAAAACTGTTGGCGCGGTTTTGATAGCGCGCTGATTTCCAAGTATTCACAGCGCTCGTCGTTTGGCATTTCCCAGTGTGCAAGTCTGCATCTACTCAACTTAAGGCTGTTCACTGTTAAGTGAGCATTTTGAAATAAATCTTAGGAAAATGTCACTGCCCCTACCTGCATATATTTTAACGGACGCACTTACTGGCATGCGCCCAGTAAATGTGGTAACAACGGAGGGAAAACAGTTGTATGTCAAAATGAGTTGAGTTGAGAGATTTGGGCGGCTCTTAACTAGGTTTTGAGAGCAGATGAGGGTGGAATGAGGTGAGAATGGAGCAGTGCCAGAATACAAGGGCGTGAAACGGGAGATCCCCGAGAAAACTCGCCATGATTCCCACTTGCGAAAATCCGGGAATGTACCCGGTTTGCCATGGTGGGAGGTGAGCAGTCTAACCGCTCAGCTACTGCGGCTCCCTTATGTCTTAATATTATGTAAAACGTCTTAGCTGATATTATTTATACAGCTCCCTGTTGTTTTTTGTTTTAATGCGTATAAGTGTAAGAATGAGCAAATTTGTAAAATGTTTCTTTTTCTAATAATTTCAAAGTTTCACTTGACCGAATCATGAAAAACATGACCAGGCCGATGGCAGTGTTATTTTACATAAGGTGTAAGAATAGTTACACGCTATATATACAAGTCAGTCTTAGGCAGAACTTTCAAATGTACTCAGTTTACCGTGAACCGCCTATAGCAGTGAGTTTCCGGTAGCCTCGGTGGTGCCCCCTCGTGTCCTCGTTCACTTGCCCTTGATCCCTCAGTGTGCAATGACCCCTTGTTCCCTTCCTGACAAAGTGTTCAACTTGAATTTCGACGCTCTTTTTCGTTTCCACTTACATTCATTATCTAATGAATTTTATTACGTGCGACTTTCATTTGTTTTCGCGACAATTGCCATAGGTTTCACGACAGTGCAAAGCTAACACTGACAATTGAAATACTTTAAACAGTAGAACATCGAAAACCAACCAAGGGTTCGAGAAGAGCACATACCGTGTCCCTTTGACTGAAGTGGACATTCTAGGAGTGCATTCGTGCCCTCGCTGTGAATTTGGAAGGCGGTAAAATGACGTCACGACCTCGTGGAATTTTTATAGGGAATGAAGCCGGGTAAGGGCCATTAGATAATTAATTGTGACACAGCCAAAGTCTTGTAAGAAAAGCCTTAAAACGATAGAGATTATAACAAAAAACGTAACCCGAGCTATGTACGTTCGTATCTGGACCTCGATATGTCACAATCAAGAATCTACTTCTGCAAGACTTCGTTTAGTTTGCGCTGCGCAGCTAAATAGGTAACTTCAACCACTGCAATGATACAAACTTATATGGGATATTCACGGTAAAGTGAGCACTTATGAAATCCCTGTCATTTGGAATAATGTTCCATAAATATATTTAATTTTAGCCTTAGACGTTTAATTCCGAGTGCAGTGGAGTATACACTCTGTGTTTATTACTTGCATGAAAATATTTATTTAAAAAGGTTGTTATAAGATAAAAAAATTGAGAAAAGAAAAAAAGTAACTAGGGCCTCAAAAGTGCCCACTTTACCATGAACAGCCTTTACTAACGGGCGAATAAGTCAGTGCATCGAGATTTAGCGCTCTGGTTATTGGAACAGACTGTCCTTCGGGGGTAACCACAGTCAGATCGGGGGATGCCGTCACTGATATCAGTTGAGCATTTTTTTTCACCTGTTTCTAGTCAAATGCCGTCAACGTGAAAAAGAAATTGCAAAAATTAAAATTTTTAAAATATAATAAAATAAATTAAAAAGTAATATAACTGATTTTAGTCAGAAAAATCTTGTACTCTTCAAAAACACGACTTGCATTCTGAAGTGTAGTGTATACATTTTTTTTTTTGCAAACCAGCTACAGGTTGAACTCCTTGTGTATTCATTGATAAACAATAAAAATTGACAATTTGATTGCAAGAAAGGCGTTAGTAAGTCACGGCCTTTCTTCCAAAAAACAGTTTATCGTCTTCTTTATTGTCCATAGATACTCCACACAAAACATGGTCCCTGTCGGTAACTCGATTCTTCTTCAAGTTACGAATTATTTTCTGGAAGTACGTTTGTACCATTATTTAATATCTAGCTGTTGTATCCTTGCCTTCGTTTATTGAAAAAAGTAATTATTTCTTTAATACGAGTAGTAAATGTTTATATGTCTTTTAATAGATAATTATACGACTGATGCTTTTGGTTGCAAAGACATTCAACTCTCCGAAACCTTTCTCAAGACCGATTTTCTTAATAGGGCATTTATTCCAGCCAACTTCTCAGTTAATTAACATCCATGATTGGTGACTACAATAATTTAATTACTTGATGAAATGTTCCTTTACATTTCGCTGGGATTTTAAAGCGGCGAATTCCCCACGACGAGGTAAATTTCCCACGACCCGGCATCACTGCTCCGGCCAGCCAGGAAACAGTGGTCTAACCGCCCCACCCGGCGGAACGAGGACCCGGGGAGATCGAGGTTCGGAGGGGGTGGAGATAATTTGTTAGATGCCTGCCGTGGGAAAGCGTTGGTGAAAAAACGGCCGAGGAGGCGGGAAAACAAAGGAGCGACGTGGGATTCCTTCCCTTCGCCGGGCAAAGTTATTTATTAACTACTCGCATACACACGCCGCGGGGCTTCTGGTGCCGCTCCGTAATGAACCCAACTTTCAGGTTCGGCCCGGCCTGCGCGCCGCACACACACACGAGCTGTAAATACCAAGGCTCGCCGAGGTATGAGCGGCGGGGGGAGACAACTTTATCTCTGACGAGGCCCATCGCCAGTTTCCAGTATCAAGTAACGTCCGCACATCGTTGCCGCCCGGGGGCAGGGTCGGTATGGATGACACGACGACGTAGCGGGCTGCGCAACCCCGCTGGACACGCCTCACAATTAAGGGCAACCTTTCCCGCCACATAGGATTGTTGGTTTATCTAGCTTCTGTGTGTTTAAAAAGAAAATTCCCGAAAGTACTCTTATATCGAGCAATCTATTTGCCTCACACAGCGGTATATAAAAGTTCAAGGGAAGAAATAATCTTGGCGCAGCTTTGAGGGAGGTAAGGTGGGGGAAGCAGTGTAGGGGAGGCACACGGTTAAATATCGCGTTGCGCGACTTTTTTTTTCGACAGGTAATATGCACGCGCGGAGCAGCTCCTGCCCAACCACTCNGTTAAATATCGCGTTGCGCGACTTTTTTTTTCGACAGGTAATATGCACGCGCGGAGCAGCTCCTGCCCAACCACTCTCGGCCGCTGCACTGCTGAACCGAACAACCTCAGCCGCTCGTGCAACGGCAATTAACTCTCCCGACTCGCCCGACGCGTATTGGACTTCTGCGCATTATTTTATCATTTGGGTTTCGCTATACAGACGCAACTGAGCTACGAAGTCAAAATTACGTCACAATTTTAATTATGCCAAAATTAAGAAAAATCGATATTGTAACGTAAATACGTGTTCGTAGTTCAGTCGTTACGTCTCTACTGTAATGTGGTGTTAAGTCAATAGCTAGTTCGGTATAAGGGTACTTCACGAATTTTTTTATACAAAACCAAACAAGACAAACCAACAATCCAAAATGAAGGGGAAAAGTTCCTGTTAAGGGCTCCGTCTACCTGTTTTCCACGTTTGAGGCACAGAAGCGTGGGAGCGATAAGGGTGACACTGACACGAGCATCAAGTGCGCCATCGCCACTAAGCGCATTTCCCTGAACTGGCGTGCAGTGTTCTCGTCGTCCTACTTCAAGCGGTGACCCGATCATTTTGTTAGGGGAAAGTATGTAGTAAAGTCCAGGGTACTACGCTAGTTTCGAGGAATTCGCCCGAGGATATTTGAGCCGCACACGCCAGCAACATGTTGGAATGCCGTCCTCCAATCAGCGCCTGGTAACCTACTCGCCACCCGGAAGCCCAGCAAATAGGGAACCTTCCTCAGCATTCAGTAGCCAATCTGACACCGGACCCGTTCCCAGAGCCTCGCGCAGCCAATCAGAGAATGGGTACGCCCACATAGAATAACCCGCCACTCAATTTCGTCTCGAGGGCGCGGTGGATGAGCGGTTAGACTGCTCGCCTCCCACCAAGGCGAACCGGGTTCAATCCCCGTCCGGATCACTCCCGTATTTTCGCATGTGGGAATCGTGCTGGACGATGCCGCTGCTGGTCTGCAGGTTTTCTCGGGGATCTCCCGTTTCCCCCGCCCTTTCATTCCGGCGCTGCTCCATACTCACCTATAAATCGCGACATGTCTTGTCCCGTCCGATCCAATGCCATAAAACAGTAATAGATTCGGAATGTGTGCTATAATCATCCGGTTGCGACGATATCGAGGTCGGTATTACGCGATACCTGCTGCCGTACTCGGTCTTGTACAATCTTCGCTCTACAAGGCCAGGCCTGGTGCACGAGCCGATATACCAGCTGCTATGGGAGACGCCATGGAAGACTCACATTACACGACAGCAGCTGTCGTAATAGAATATGGTGTGCGCAGCGTGTGGTTCGTAGAAAACATGCACCTCGCCCGTGTAACTGTTACTAGTCAGTAGCTTGCGTATCTAGGCATATTAATAAATTAGCTAGTACATCATAATATTCCTTTATTGCTATTGGCAGTTACATCAATTCACTGCTTACTCATGTAGTTTCATTCAATCCACATTTTTTAATTGACCAAAATCATTAACAGTTTGCAAAATGTGGTTTTATTTTCTGAACGTACCGTGTCATTATCCACAGTCAGCATTTTACAAAAAAAAATGTGGGAAATAGTTTTGAACTTACTATAATATTAATGTTTCAATCCGCATAGCACGATATTTACACTGCAGTACCAGTTCAACCATGGTTATTGAGTTTAAATATGCCAAGTGTGTGTATACATATAAAACAGCTTGTATTAATATCTAATTGTGGAAGTAACGTTTTAAATATTTGGTACGGTTTTTAGGAGTAACTAAAAAGTCTCCTCAATATTATTAGTCTTTGTCGACTTTTAAATCCATCTGGAACAGTTTCAACCTCGCGAACATATTATAATCAAGATAGGGGTGTCATATTTGGTTTCTTCGTCAACTTGGTTCAAGTAGTAGTTGCAAGAAGCAACCTACGCTCTGAAACCGCAATGTGATTGGCTAGGCACGATGGCTGCTATGGAGCCTTCCACAAATAGCAAAGACGTGTCTATTTGCATGCGTCTACAACAATAACAATTATTATGAGATAATTAACATAGCACCAAAAAATAAGCAACAAATTTTCGTCAATTTTTTAAGGAAAAATATTGCACTTCATTCAGTTTGATAAGAAAAATTACACACTTAAAAAACATCTAATAATAAATTTAAAATATTGAGAAAATACAAACTTTTCTGTGGGAAATGCAGGCACGGAAAAAATAACAATACGACACGCGACATTGGATTTGTAATCTCGCTTTGAGGTCTTTCCCTTTAACCTGGGAGTATAAAAGTGAAGAAAAAAGACAAGCACACAGAAAAGAACCACAATCTAAATCAACCTGCACCTTAAAAGAATAACCCCATAAGAAACACAATTAAGCATAAAATTGCTTGCTCTTATTTTGATATTGAACTCGAAAATACTCACATTATTATTGCAACCCTCAGCGTTTCCCTTAAAACAAACATAAATACCCAAAATAAAATCAACTAAAGGTTGAACCATTAATCGAGAATACAAAGTTGCTTGACTAACCCTAAGTTGCAGATGTCAAATCACGAAATTCCTTACGAAAACTCTGGCATACATGTCTATTACATACTAGATTTGCAGAGCAAAGATAACGTCTAAGACTTCCATAATACTGTAAAAACAACTTCACAAGCGTCCATAGAAAACTATTTACTATCGTTTTTTCCGATGTTACAAATGACACTCTAAAGCTAGTATATACGGTTATATATACGAAATTTCTTAGTGAAATATGTAAATGTCAACAAGTCCACGCCATGCTCTCAAANTCCGATGTTACAAATGACACTCTAAAACTAGTATATACGGTTATATATACGAAATTTCTTAGTGAAATATGTAAATGTCAACAAGTCCACGCCATGCTCTCAAATTGTCGTCTTCAAAAATATTTAATATTAAGATTTTTAGACAAAATGCGGCTTCAACATAACATCAAAGTTGCTCAAATAATCTTGAATGTGTTTGAAAACTTGCCACACTGCCAAATCTTTTCATTTGACAGACACAGTCTGATTTTTATTTTAGCGTAGTTTTCAGAGTGGTAAACTGCTGTTGCGGTGCAATGCAGTCCATTACCGGAGGAAGTATGAAGAATTCCCTTCATTACTTTTCACTTACAAACTAATTTTTAATTTTTTTTCCTCATATATGTTTGGTGGGCGATGAAATTCATGGCTTTTGATTTTTACAAAGTTTATGTACACTTCCAACAATATTCATAACTTATACTAACAGATATTATATAAATTAATATATCAATAACCTTTTTTTCGTTTCTAGTTATTTGTCCACACTTTAAAGTTTTACTGGATTGGAAATAATAGTTTTTAATGGCCACGATTCTTGATAACTGAACTCGTCAAACATCAAAGAATTTTTAGAACTGGCGCAGTACACAAAATGTTTGATGGAAACTGGAGCCATCCAACATTTTCAGACAAACATGCGGCGTTTATGATGCTTCGGTGACGTCACAAACCTACAGCTTTTCATATTCGAAACTGCTTGATGGAAAAATTGGACAGTGTGGTACAGAGCAGATAAGTACACAGAGAAGAAATGGCGTGGCGATTCCTTTGAAGTGGCCGTACATATTATCTCTCTGACTGGCTGCGCGAGACTCTGGGAACGGTTATTGTGTCTCATTGGCTACTGCATTTTGAGGAAGGTTCGGTATTGGCTGGGCTGCTAGCTGGCGAGTAGGTTACCAGGCACTGATTGGCGAACGGCGTTTCAACATTTTGCTAGGAGTGGACAGATTTGGGCGGCTCTTAACATCGAGGTCTTGAGAGCCGATGAGGGTGAAGCGAGGTGAGTATGGAGCAACGCCGGAATGCAAGGATGAGGGAAACGAGAGGCATTATTCCCACATGCGAAAATCCGGGACCGACACCGCCGGGAATCGAACCCGGTTCGCCTAGGTGGGAGGCGAGTAGTCTAACCACTACACCACCGCGACCTCAACATATTGCTAGGTAGTGACACTAATTTGCTGGTGTGTGCCGCTGGGGTTCGCCGTACAAGCGACTGTTTCAACTCTGTATTCTGTGGTGTGACAGCAGCTTTACATTTAGAAACAGTTTCATCAATTAGGGCGGGAATTGCATTCCTAGAAACTATGTTACTGGTAGAGTGATAGAGGTGAATTACAGAGTATCAACCTGTTACTTTGTATCTGATACGTACTTGTATCAAGTACTCTACACGAGTCCACTGCCGAAGTATCAGATATATTTAGTATCAGTTTATCATTCGCCACTTGTATGTTACGTCTGCTGTTCCACGTAAATCTGATATATATATAAAATGTTAATAGTACTTAAAGCATGCGGTTAAGACGAAACCCAATTTCATGATTTAGATTTGGAGAAAGCATAGTTATAAAAAAATTTTATAACTAAGTTTTTGTTTACAATATTTACGTATTTACGTATAGCACGTCCATTATCCTTTCTGAAACATTTTGGCGCAAATGAAGTCTTTTATTATGATCTTGTTTTATCCGTACTTTATTTTACCGTAAAATATAACGCACAGTACACCAACTCAAAACACGCACTTGATAACGCGCGTACTCGATAACGCGCGTATCTTATACGCGCCTACCTGTTACTGTGCACCTGACAACACACCCGCAGTCGGGAATTCCTGTATCTGATACAGAAAGTATCAGATACTTCGTATCAGATACACGTCTGTATCTGTATCGGTTTGGAACAGGTACAGAAAACAACTGTAACAACCCATCTTTATAGAGCGACAACTGACAGGTGTACTCGCGCCTGGGACAGACGAACACAAGCTCCGTGCCGCCGGCAGCGAAAGGAACGCGAACGCACGCACGCACACGCACGCGAGCGCACAGTGGAGCCTAGCGCCCGCGGCATGCTTGCAGACGAACGACAAACCTCTCGGTCCTGCCCCACCCCCTCGTACACACAGAGCTGCCAACACGAGTAGCGAACTTGCCCACTTCGCCCAGACAAACTTCCCTGTGGTCTCCGAGCGTGGAACTTGCGCCTCGGAGGAAGGGGCAAAAAAAAAAAACTCCGTAGCCGCATGTCAAACACGCTTTCGAGCAGTGGCTGTGTTTCGGGGAGCTACATCAGCCCCAGACCACTCTTTGCCATCCACGGCCCCCTCTTCCCCCGTGGCCCACCCCTTCCATACCCGCTCGTTAATGCACGTTAAAACCATTAATTGAGGGAAATGTGATGAGCAGCCCGCCTCCCCTTGCTCGTTCATCCCGTCCCACAACCGCGGGCAAGCAGACCCGACACCGCCAAAAAAAAANAAACTGGCACAAAACAGGAAAGAGTCATTACAAACAAGCGGGCTGGAAACCCCAAAAACTCGCGTCCATTCGCCCTGCGGCTTTGTACGCCAGCGGCGAAACAAACACGCAGGGCGGGCGACCCGGGACATTCGGCCATCGCGACCAACCTGCCAAGTACACTCTTGTAACTGAGTACTTTTGAAAACCCTGCTTAAGATACACTCATGCACACTGAGTATTCTTCCGCCGCAATAACATTAACATTGCCATGGGCCTGATCACTGCATTCATAGTCTGTCAAGTGAAACTGTGCAATTATTAGAAAAGTAAATATTTTACAAATTTGCTAATTCTTACACTTATACCCATATAAAACACTGAAAGCAAAATTAATCATATCAGTATTTACAAATGTTTAACTAAAACTTTTAACTCAACTTTAAGACATACAACTATGTACTTTCTCTTCGTCGTTACCAACTTGACTGGACGTATGCCAATTAGAGTGCCAGTCAAAACATATGCGAGTAGGGACAGTGACATTTTTCAAAGGTTGATTTCATGAGTACTCACTTAACCGTGAACAGCCTATAATCATCTTCCCTCTGTGCAGATATCTGGTAAAACCGAACACTCAACCAAGATTTCAAAACTAATCCAGCGATGTCAAAAACAGGGGACTGGATCAACACCCCCTGCTCAAAAACAGAGGATGGCGTGTGACGTGAGTGAGACTGGAGCTAGGCAGTCGCTGCCGGAGTCTAGCAGCTCGCGCTTCGTCTTCTCTGGCGCGACCGCTGCCAGTCCTCGGGGCGACTTTCAACACAGCGGTAACGTCCCACTATGTGCGAGAGTCTTACATACTTCTATTGGCAACAAGCCGCATCGCTGCTCTGCTTAGAATTTGTCTTGTGTGTCTATGTCTGTATGTGTATGTGTAAGTGCGAATATGTGTGTAAATGTGCGAATGTCTATGTACCATGTATATGTTTATCAGTATGTGCCTATGTGTATGTACATACATGTGCATATGTGTGTACTTTTATGTATATACGTATGCATATATACTCATAAGTAAGTAGATAGGCGTATGTGTGTATTTGTATGTATGTACTTATGTGACAGTGTGTACTTTATCTACATGTCTTACAGTTGTAAGCAAATTGGTGATAAACTTTTGTTCATTAGAGCGTTGTGTGAGGTTCCATGCACACACCACTTAAATTTGATTGGCAGGCGATCTCCATATCTTCATTATGAAGCTGGCGCACGCGCCAAACCTACGATGCAAGGGGATCCGAATTCGAATCCTGGTTAAGGCATGAATATGTGTGTTGTTTATTTGTTTGAGAATGGCTTTAGTTTATTCTTTAAACCCCGCTCCTTGGCTCTGCCTCCCAATGTGAAACACGGGCGTTAAAAAGCAACACCCGGGTCAATTAATGGTCGACTCCACCCCTTGGATCAAATAGTTATTAAATGCTGTGATTTTAGTTTATTAGGATTTGGGTATCAAACTTTTTGTAGCTTGTGTGAGTACATACTAAGTTGAGTCACTTCAGTGGCCAAGCTCTATGAAAAGGAGTGATGTGAAATTTTCAAAATATTCACTCACTTAAAAATCGAATCCGCGCCGAACAACTGGTGTCTCTTAATTAACATGACAAAAAATAAATAATGACTGTAATAAATGATGTGTAATATGGTTTATGCCATAAAATTAAATTACCATGCCCTAAATATATTTAACCAAAAAACTATTTCCGGTTCATCAGAGAACATAATTTTGTTTAATTTCGCCAGAAAGTCCTAATAGTACCATACTAAGGGGACTGCCTAGTTGTCACATGGATATCGTTGTAAACAGTTCTGCCAATCACTATTAAATACAAAATATGGCATATTTCAATGTGAATCATATAGTTGCACATCACCATCAACTGTGAAATTTTGTAAGCCATTAAGATAAGCAAAAATAATATTCAACTTCTTACCAAAAACAGTGAAAATGTTTCTCATGTACTAATTTATATCAAATTGACGTTTTAAAAACGATTGTCTGTTTTAATGTAATCTGTAAGCTAATCGCGTTTTTAGGATTTTCGGCTGACCAGGGGCATTATCAAAAGATCACTAAATAAAAAAAATTAAGCTCTAATTAATGTATTTTTGTGTCTACTGATTGTAAATTCTAATCGCTACAACTATTTAAATCTAACACAGAGTGCATTAGTAATTCGGTAGAAGATAATTACGAAGTAAATGATAGAAATGCAAATATAAAATACAGAATGAAGTGATTGCATCATTGTGTACACGTAGAGTATCTGATGACGTCACGCGCTTGACAGTAGGCCTGTAGTCCAGAGCGTGTTGACTGGATCCACGCCATCTCTTTCCGTTCTGTTACGTAACAGCGGTGATACTCCTGTGCCAATTTCTGTTTCAGCCCGGCGCTATATTGTCACGTAGTTTTTCAAGCAGCCAGTGGCGGATCTAGAAACCCATTAACGAGGGGGGCTACTTGTGGAATGGGGCACTATGAATTATGTTCAAACAACATGTTTACCAGTAAGCATTGTGTTTCAGTGCTACTCATAAACGTTATTGCTTAGTGCATGCTATCTAAATACTTTTTATTTGTCATTTGACTATACTAAGTACATATATTAATATTTAAAATTTCTTGTTTGTGTAACAAGTGTCTATATTAACAATGTTCTTGGTTTTAAAAAATATCTCATTTTATTCAATGTTGAATGAAGCTCTAAGGGAGGGGTTGAAAACCCATTAGCCTCCACCCCCCCCCNGCAAGCATCTGAGTCGCCATGCCATGGCATGGGCTCTTAGAAATTGTTCACAAATTTCACTAATGCTCGAGATGGAGACTGATGACGTGTGCACAATAAATCACACGAATTTGTCGAAATTCAAGGAAATAAATTTACTTCATAATTCGTAAATACTTTGGCAGTGGGCGGGAGAGCACATCTTAACGCTACGCAACATAAATATTATGGCGAACGCACAGCGATCGTTTGGCCATGTTTCTGGAATAAATGCGTTTCGAGTAAAACGCACGTGGTGGCAAACGAAAAGGGATTATTTTTAGACGTAAAATATGGCACCGTTCAGTACAAAAATGTGTATAGTGTTAATTTAAACTGCTTTTCAAAAGTGCAAAAGAAAAGTAACCTGTTCATAAATTTCCGCTATGTTACGAGGCCATGAAGCCAACTTAAAAAAAAATCTGTGCAATTCAGCCGCCATAATAATTGCGACAAATTTCAAGTGGAGTCATTTATAGCCGTGGCCACAGTTTGCCAATATTTTAATAGAGGGGAGGTCGTATTTAATCCGTTTAGTCACCATATAGAAGACTGTGGACATGTTGCACACGAGAGACTCCTATGACCGGTGCTGTACAAACAGGCGTCAGTGTCCAGGACTTTGAGAACCTTATTTGTGGCTAATCTGCTATGTTCACGTATTTGACATGACATGAACGGTTAATGCCAATACCATCGAGCATGCAGCACATTGTTCCCTGGTTGCAACACAAATGCTAAGCACAGGTACAGCGTGTACCAACAAATTACGTGATTGCAACACCTGAACTCAGAAACTAATGTATAGCCAACAGGTTAAACTACCTAGGAATACAAAAAAGGTCAATTTAATGTGCGATGCGGTCAAGGCCAGCTTAGACTATCTGCAAAGTTCCCGTCAAGGAGCATATCTTCGCATATAACACAATGAAACAAAACAAAAAAAAAGCCGAAAATACTACGACTCTCGATACATTCTGCCCGAACCAACACGGCAGTCATTTTGCACATGACTGGTTTACTTGTTGCGTTTTTGACCCGAAAAAAAATTCCCATACTGCAGCCACATACGTACTTGCACTCACGTGGAATATTCAGTGAAGCAAATAATAGTTTAAAATTACTACGTGTGATCTTCAAAATTACGAAAATCCGTCAAAACTGCTTTCTACCGCATCCGTTCTGTGAGAAAACTAGCCAGCCAGTGGCTTTAGCTTCGTCACCTGTAACGTTATCTCATCTGCCACCTGTAATGGGAGAAGTGGTCCATTACCAGCATCTACACACCTTTTGAAACAAACCTTTGAAAGAGTATCCAATTTATTACATGTTTAATGATTTCATAAATATATCACATATCAATAAATCATACATGGTAACGCACGATCTTTTTTGTTTGGATGTAACATTCATTTATATTTGTGTACGCATTACGATATTTGTTTCCAGGTCAAAATGAAACAAAAAAAGAGAGAAAAGAGAGATGTTGGTATTGTCTAGGAAGAAATAGTTCTTATATAAAATATTAATGTTTGATTTTTTTTACTTGTAAAGAAATCGTTTTTTACTGTCATGTGTAAATTTTCAGGTATCCAATGTTAGAAATCCTACATTTCATTGCTATCTATTTTTTTGTGTCTCTAACGTATAAATACGGTGCATTGGTTATTTTCCCCGACTTATCCACGTATTATTTAAACGTGGCGGAAGAATACGTAGTGAGTAGTTCGAAAGCAGAACTTCAGAAATGCTTCAGAAAAGTTGAAAGTAATAACGAATGGACTAGGGACCGCGGTGGTAAAGTGGTCAGACTACTCGTCTCCCACCGCTGGTCGGCGGGTTTTCTCGGGGACCTCCCGTTTCCCCGCCCTTGCATTCTTGCGCTGCTCCATATTCACCTCGTTTCACCCTCATCGCCTCTCAATGCCTCGTTAAGAGCCACCAAATCCCGTCACTCCACTCCACGAGTGGACTACAGCGGCAATAACGTCGCAGCTGGTTCCGCAAATGGCAAGGCATTTCGCGACGCCACACAGATGGCAATTCTTTTTTCCGCGACCAGGCGATGGAACTGAAGCGCGCAAACAAGTCGCAAGAGACTGTGGCGCCCGCGGGCCACACAATGCGGCCAAACGAGATCCCTCTTGTCGCCGGTGTGGAGTGGGTGCGTNCCCCCACGACACCACGCAAATACGCGGTCGACCAATCGATAATCACTGCCGCCGGGCGACCGTCAAAGAAGGAGGGTGGTTGCCAAGCACCGAACGTAGAGGGGATGTTCAACTCCAGGGACGCCTCATCACCTCTACTCGTGAGGCAACTAACGATCAACACACGACAAATCAACCTCGTGTGTCTGTGAAATGAACAAGTTACCACCATGCCTCCTAAGAGAAGTGCCTCACGGTCAGCGGTTAACTAAAATTAATTCGTGTCATCGAAAGTGGGAAGTCTTGCAGACGTGTATGTTGACTCGGTTGCAGTGGGGAGACATTTGTGAAACAAAGACGTTTCGTCGTCATTGAACACGTCGTCATGACTGTATCCAGACCAAAGAAAAGGTAAATTGGAACTCCATAGATTCTCACGAAGCCGGGTTCCACTGTATTGGACGGCTCCTTGAAGTACGACCGTGTACCGTTGCCTGCACCAGTGCAGCTGCTAGAAAACTGTTATTCCGTTACTAACCCGTTAGGCCACGCATTAATTTATAAGCCGTAATATTGCAACCACGTAATATTTTGGTATGCACTGTACCTATGCCTAGTGTATTTTTGCAGCCAGTGAATAACGGCTGCGTGTTAAAGGACGTAACGATCGACAAGTTCATAAACGAGAGGCGTGCAAATGTCCACAGATCACGTCACTCATCGAGAAGACTATCAAGCCGTTGGGTATACTTCCTCGCTGTGTGCATTATTCTCTGCACTGATATGTACGCGTGTGGGCGATCGGGTCTCCTGTGCCTGTGACCCTAAAGGTTAAACATGAGCAAATTCCAGAGTAACATACAGTGTGCACAGCGCCCACCATTAGTAGTGAACATAAATACACTTCACATACGGGTTAAGTCCCCGCCATCTTGGCTTTTTAGAAATTTTTAAAAACCCGTACTATAGATATTGTATTGTATTTTACTGAACCACATGGCACGTGGTATTCCTTTGTGCAATTTCTGACGTTGGTCTTGCTTGACTACTGTGATTAATTTAACTGCTGCNACATGGCACGTGGTATTCCTTTGTGCAATTTCTGACGTTGGTCTTGCTTGACTACTGTGATTAATTTAACTGCTGTAGTTGCCCGCGAGGAAGAATCACGCACTTCTTCCCAGCTGTTACTGGTTTGAAACAGTGAAAATACAACAAATTGATCAAGCTTGAGAAGCTATTGTTTATGCTGTGACGTCAAAAAATTTTGTTAAACCAACTTAAATGTAAATTAAAGCGAAGAATAAATAAATCAAAGATGGCGGCGACTGATTACTCTTAAAACATTCTTGAGTGTACAAGGCAGTGAAACAACAACCGCGTAACTAAGTATCTCACCGTTAGTTCTAAATAAAAATGGAGACTGCAGGGAATGTAAACAAACTTCGCAAACCTTAACCTTACCTCGCGTACTTAAACATTTCAATGTACGTTGTATACGTAGCTTAACTTAACACTTAAAACATTACGCCAGTATGTAACTTTGGATACGCTATCAAGGAGTGAGTGAGTGAATAGATTTGAGCGGCTCTTAACAACGAGGTCTTGAGAGCCGATGAGGGTGACTGAGGTATGGAGCAGCGCCGGAATGAAGGGGCGGGGAAACAGGAGATCCCCGAGAAAACCCGCCGACCAGCGGCATCGTTTAGCACGATTCCCACATGCGAAAATCCGGGAGTGGCCGGACCGGGGATTGAACACGATTCGCCTTGGTGGGAGGCGAGCAGGCTAACCGCTCAGCCACCGCGGCCCCCGCCACACCCCGATTTTTTATCGTGAGTCATGAGTGCACCCCAAGAAAATAGCTNAGCCACCGCGGCCCCCGCCACACCCCGATTTTTTATCGTGAGTCATGAGTGCACCCCAAGAAAATAGCTTGGCGCCCGCTGTGGGTGCGGGCTGCTGAGGCGGTTGGCGGCTGACGTGAGCAGGGCTTATGAGGGAGGAGTGACGGGCGGCTGCAGACGCCTGCCACTGGCAGGTCGTGTGCGGGTACAC
This sequence comes from Clitarchus hookeri, assembly GCA_002778355.1. Taxonomy (NCBI): domain Eukaryota; kingdom Metazoa; phylum Arthropoda; class Insecta; order Phasmatodea; family Phasmatidae; genus Clitarchus; species Clitarchus hookeri. Next base: position 152,937 of record NQII01005492.1, read on the forward strand.
TCGTGGGTTTTTGCTTCTCACGATCGTCTCCCTGCTGCGTCCGCTCAACACTGGCATACAACTCTTCCGCAGCTGAAGTACAAGGTACTGAGTTTGTTCCAACTTCCCTTAAAACTAAGAGAAAAGTCTGAGGTCCTGCGTGCGTCTCAGGGCAGAGCCCCACACTCCTAGGCACGTAGGAAATATTCTAACTACAACGGCACTTGCGCGGGACTTTACTGGGCTCGGGCAAACATGGCCGCGGTTGGGTCCACGCTAACTTAAACTGAGCTACAAAGGGCGAGGGAAAAATCGTCATAGACACCGTGAAAAATTACAAAATAGCATGCAATTTATGATTTAGAAGAAGATTTCTACTAGAACAGGGGATGGGAAAGGATAACCATTATTAAAACTGAAACACTAGAATGTAGTGATTGTAAAGGGACGGGTAGGGGGAGGTAGGGGTTAAATTACATGGTCGCGCTGGCATTATTTGTTTGTAACCAGTGTGGCTGTGTATGGAACACTACCGTCGGGTTTTAAGCGAATACGCCTGCGTTGGCGTGTTGTATTTCCTTTGGTATGAAATAGATACTTGGCTTTGCATTGCTTTAAATCGACATATCTCGACGATATATTCCGTTTAGCATCAAAATCAACGCGCTTCCACATCGGTGTCGCGAGATATACCGGCTTGAAGTTTTCGCCAACGCCTTGAACTGCCGCTAGTCGTCGCACGCCCACACGCGCCCCCTCGCGTGCGCGGGGCCAACTCAAGGTCATTCCGCGCATCGTAGTCGCATACCCGAACGAATGATACCACGTTAATTTCTATCGTCTTATTACTCACTAAGTTATGTCGGAATAAGGATTAAGGCTCCCGCCTACCTGGGGCTTTTTTCAGCGTTCGAGGCCAGAAGCGCGATAAGGGCGACAATGCCACGCACATAAAGTGCGCCATCACCGCTAAACGCTAGACTCTTAATTGACGTGCAGTGTTCTCGTCGCACTGCGTGTTCCTAAGGAACTTTCAGCGGTGACCCTATTATTTTATTGGTGGAAAGTTTGTAGGGTGGTTCAAGGCAGGGCCCTTGAGTTGTTTTGTATGTATCTGAAGCGTGTATTTTGGGCTACAGCATTTTGAAAATGCTGTTTTTAGCCATTTTGAAGTACTCTGAAATGGTGTTTCTAATGTGCATGACGTCTTGAAAGTACTCAACAGTCCTCGTCTGAAGTACGTGTTCTTTTCGTACATCGGGACATTGGACGCACGCTTAACATTTTCGTAGAGAAACAAGTATTTGAAACACTCTGCAACGCAGCTGGAGCACAAGGTAGGTTGGAGCACAAGGAAGGTTGGAGCCTTACGCTGTAAACGTTACATCGCCGTTTCTGTCCCGCTACTCCAGTGTCGGTCTGATTTTAAAGACGTATTCACGTCGAGAAGAAGTGCCTGGTAGTGACTAACTCGTGCCGAGCCAAGGTTGCTGTAAATAAGCAAATCTCATTTTCCAAATAAACTATATTTGTCTACCAACATGAGTAGCACTAACACTGTTGAAGATCATCATGGTTATAGGATTGTGATTCGGATTTGTTTGTAGTGCATGAAATCAGGAGTTGACATAAGGCAATTTAAGTGTTCATGTGTTAATAATTATTGTAGTAGAAATTTTAATTACGAATAGACCAAAAGGCCAGAACCGGGGCTAATGCACTGAGAAAAATAAATAGTTTCTGGTATCAAATATACAGGATGATTATAAAGTCCCTAGCCATTTGTGGGAAAACGATAATATATCTTGATTTTGTTTTAGGTATTAGAAATGTTCACAATTGAAGAGAGGATAGCTGTGGTTCGTGCTCGTCTGAGAAGTCTGACGTACAATGCAGTGAAGAGGACTTACGTACAATGCAGTGAGAGCTGATTTTACACGAAGATTTAGGAAACCTGGCCCCACAAATGTAACAATTCGTCGTCTTGTCAACACCTTCAATGGCACAGGGAGTTTTAAGGATTGTTGGAATTCAGGCAGGCCAACAGTATCTGAAGACACAGCGCAACGGATTCAGAAAATCATTGAACGAAGCCCTCGTGCACCGACTCTGCGTCTCAGTCGTAAGCTTGATGTTCCACAATGCACTGTGTGGAGGATTTTACACTCCCTGTGCGATTCAATATGTTGACAAGATGGTGAACTGTCACATCTGTGGGACCAGGTTTCCTAAATCTTGGTGTGAAATCAACTCTCTGTCGGTAAAGCGACGGACTATGACTCAACATAACGCCAGTATAACGAATATTGTTATTATTTTACATAATGGTTTATGAAAAATTATTCCCTAGCAAAATTCCTTTCTTTCTTTCAGTTTGAGATGTTGCGAAATGTTGTGCCATAGGGAAAAATAGCGGGTTCACACATGCCAGTGTTGTCCAAATTATAACAATCAGAAAGCAATGACAAATATGTCGTAAACAAATAAACATATGTACACATGATACTATGGATAAATAAACCATAGCTATTATAACTAGTAAACAATCACAACTCGCAGAACATAAACATAGCAAATGTTTCCGAATGGAAATTTTCAAGGTATTAAGCAAGATGAAAAGAGAACATTCTTAAAATCGGAAACTCTTTCTACAAAACATTTCAAGTGAAATCAAAAATACAAAATATAAAACCAAACGTGTATACAAGTTAGCAATACATATCATATTCTGTTCGACATCTTGTAAGTGTATGGTAGTTCGGTTGATAGGGCGTCAGACATTCAAGTAGGAACGTCGAGTTCTAATATCCGTTGAATGATCGGTGGATTTTAATTTTTACTAGATGACTTCTTATGCCTCAATATAACACGAGGGAAAAGAAAATAAAGAATATTATTATAGTACAACCACAACAAAACTACTTAACTCGTCGGCCAAATGAAATAAACAAGCGTTTACAACAATACGNAGTGAAATCAAAAATACAAAATATAAAACCAAACGTGTATACAAGTTAGCAATACATATCATATTCTGTTCGACAGCTTGTAAGTGTATGGTAGTTCGGTTGATAGGGCGTCAGACATTCAAGTAGGAACGTCGAGTTCTAATATCCGTTGAATGATCGGTGGATTTTAATTTTTACTAGATGACTTCTTATGCCTCAATACAACACGAGGGAAAAGAAAATAAAGAAAATTATTATAGTACAACCACAACAAAACTACTTAACTCGTCGGCCAAATGAAATAAACAAGCGTTTACAACAATACGNATTATTATAGTACAACCACAACAAAACTACTTAACTCGTCGGCCAAATGAAATAAACAAGCGTTTACAACAATACGGAATTTCACTTTAAATAGACAATAGTGTTTCACTGAAATATGTGCAATTTAGTTATGGCAAAAAAATATAGCGAAACATTTTATTTTGCTACATCAACAGTACATGTATTTCGCCATATACAAACTTACGATTTGTATGGCCCAAACAAATTTAGTTTAAATCCAATATTTATTTTCTCTGTGTGAATATCTTTACATCAGACTAGGAAGAATGTATTGCAAACCCTTTTCTCATGGTACCAGCAAGCGGAGAGAAAGCCTCTCGACTCCAGACTCAAGGGACTAGCTAGCTACATCTCCAGCGGCCTTGATAAGGGGACTCCTAACTGATGTAATTAAAAATTCGCTTTACTAATCTAAATGTTAGGAGAGTATATTGACATAATTAAGACGCTTATATGTCAAGTTTCATGAAAATGATATAAACGCTTCGTCCGGAGTCAGAAGACAGAGGTTCGCCTAAATGCAAAGTCACACGCTACTGGCAGTCTCGGCTTCCCCTGTCTTATTGGCCGTTGTGAACTGGTGTAAGGCGGTGCAGGATGGACGCGAGGATGGACATCAGCTCAGTGGCGATGCCGTTCCTCCTGAGTCGAACGACTCGAAGGATATTCACAGTTCAACTGGCACTACGAAGGACGCATAGTCACGACCATTGACAAGGCTTGGAATCAATCACCAGTTATAGATACGAGACNAACTGGCACTACGAAGGACGCATAGTCACGACCATTGACAAGGCTTGGAATCAATCACCAGTTATAGATACGAGACAGGACAGAGCTAATGGTCGGGTCTGACTGCAGGACACTGGGGGAAACTCTCCGTGGCGATTCCGGAGTGACNGAGACAGGACAGAGCTAATGGTCGGGTCTGACTGCAGGACACTGGGGGAAACTCTCCGTGGCGATTCCGGAGTGACATAAAACAGACATGAATTGTTGTATTTTGAATTAAAACGACAGGTGATTGAGTCACTGTTACTGCACGAGCAGCATAATGGTACCGGAACAAGAGCGGAGCACGTTACAGAACCACCTGTTACAATACTGACGGCTTATCTCGCACGGTGTGCTGAGTGCAAATTCCGTAGTTCTTTCCATATCGCTATAGAAAATATAATAGGAAATACAATAAAATATTAAGAAGCAATCCCTTAGCCGTCGCTTCATTTATAAGCAACAGAGATAATTTCCGCACAAATCTGATTGTGTAAGTAAATATTTTACCTAAATTTGGAAGTTAAATACACGAGTAAAACAAGTCATCGATACACTTCAAAGAAAGAATTTACTAGCACACCTACAACAATGTGGGCATGCGATTCATAAAAGTAGTTCTATGTCTCGAGGGTCTGTCTCGCTGCGTGCTGCGTATTTGAGGCAAAGGTGCGGAAGGAAGGATAGGGAGTTAGCAGTCTGTC